>JAECUM010094516.1:0-30532 GCA_016617855.1 Megalonaias nervosa | reverse complement strand
ATTAGTTAAAGGTCACTGGCCACCTATATTGTACAAACGTGTGATATTATTATAGTCATAAACAAAACGCGTTTGTTATGTATGCACACCATAAAAATGTTTAATTAGACTTAAAAATCCGCTTTTTTAAATGAAAAATATATTCGGCAATCTCCGTAAACAATCGGTAGTTTCCGCGTGCCAAAAACGGATATGAGGTACATTTATCCCTTCTATTCAACCTAGCCATTCAAGTGTTTAATTTCACCATGTAAATGTCTATGTGAATTATCTTACGATCGTGCTTTTGTACAGCAAATATGGTGCACTGTGTTGCATATGGATGTAACCAAAAGAGTGATGATGGGAAAAAGGGTTCTTTTTTTCCGAAAGACCCTTTTTACCAGAAAAAACGTGGATTCAAGCTGTGGGATCGAATAGGTGAGGGATGGGAAAGTTGTATCATTTATGCCGGATATTAGTCAATTTGGCCCAAAGACAACTCGGCCCAACACGAAAGACAATTCGGCCCAACTTAACAATAGTTTGAACAAGTTCATTTTCTTCAAACAACAAGTGGATACTATGTAAGATAGGTTTTAGGAAAAAAAACTAAATTCAAACAAACTATCTTGATAATCTTTCAAAGTAAATAATTATACTTCGTAACGTACATATATATATGAGAAAACACAAACTGACATATCTTGCTCGCTCTAATTTTTAAAATATTTATATACAATTTTTTTTTTTTTGGCTAAAAAATATATGCATCTGCACAACGACATTCTCAATTTAAGTCTTCCGGTCAAATTATTAATTTTGATTTATAAAACAATATTCTACAGAATACGTATACATTTTTCTAAGTGTAGTGTACAAGAGACATTATAATAAATATATTTAATTTTAGGCCTCAGGTTGTTACACTGCTGCATATAATACACACTCGATTACACATGAGAGACACAGAGAGAGAGAGAGAGAGAGAGAGAGAGAGAGAGAGAGAGAATAATTTCAAGTTGTCTTAGTGTGTGCGCGCGTAAATTAAAAGCTTGTCATTACTAGTCAATATCGTCAATCATATTTGCTCCATTATTCCATACAAATAGGAAAGGAAATAATTTTGTGTTGAATTTGTGCTCCCCCCTCCACTTGCACGGTACAAAAAAGTGACAAACATACACTTATTTGAAAATAAGATGAAAGAAACTAACCTTGCATTGTTATCATTTATTCCATCTTTTTTCATCATGCGAAATTTATTAAAGAACAAAATATATCCACGAACTCGGTATACGTAGGGGATGCCGGCTTGCGTATGCATCCTTACTGTAGTGTGCATCGCTTATGTCAAATAACATAATCGCAAACGAGACGAAAACATCACCCGATTGCTTGAAGGCACCTGCCATTCACGCATGATAAGTTACAAGGTGCAAACTGACCAAGATTGTATTGTATCCAGATTAACTATATGACGATATTTCGCAAATAAAAATCATTATTTTAAAATACATTCACTGTGAGTGCAAATGATAATCTTTTCGCTAGCATGGGTTACAAAAGTATTATTAAAGCAAGTTATTGTTGTGTATACTATTTGCCCTGCAAACATCAATTATGATTACATATGGCAAACAAATAGAAGCCCGGGTGATCAATAAACACAGCGAGCAATAATAAACTCCTTGCTTAAACTTACTGACATGATATCAAATACAAAAGTTATTTTATTACAAAGCAAACCAACCCCGGAAACTGATTTTGGTATCTTTTAAGTGTGCCGATTTTTTCTTATGAAGTCGGCCGACATAAGTAAGCCAAGTTTGGTTCCTTTGGATTCTTTTAAGTGTACTGATTTCTTTTTTTGTTTTTTTTTTTTAAAGTCGGCTGGCATAGGGAAGCCAACACTGATTCCTTTTTACCTGTATTAACGGGAATTTTCTAAATAAATTGAAACAACAAAATCTAGTGCGTCGTGCACGCATATCGATATAAGGCTGAACCGTAAATTAGTTTTCAATAGTTTCATCTAAATGTTCCCTATCCATAGTTTATAGTATTTTATTTTTCGACAACAAGAACATGTACTTCGTCTTATGGGGATAAATGTACGTCATTTCCGGCTGGCGTCCTCTATAGGTGGGAAATCGTAGCTAAGGGGGAGTAACAGCGTTGTATACCTCTATTTCGAGTAATTAAATTATTATTTCTTCTTTACACTTGATATTTTTTTTTTTTTTTTTTTTTTTTTTTTTTTTTTTTTTTTTGCGAGTATAACCACTTTTAATCATGTAATGCAAATCTGATGTAAGCAAAAAAATGTTGGAGTATGGCCGGTGAAATTTAATATAGTTTGTGGGACTTAGCAAAACTGTGGCTTCACAACGTGGCCTATCTTATATAATTCGCTAGGTAACAGATGGTAGCCCAGCTGTTGCTGTAGCTATTGAGAAATACTATTGATTGATATGGTGAAACTGAATTATGCATAGGTTACAAGTTCACCCAGGGTCAGCAGATGAACATTGAAAAACTGGCATATAATGACGTAAAATTTAATTGCCTTCATATATTGCAGATTCTGCAACTAAAACTTTTTTCTTTTAGCGAATAATACACTAAATTGGGTTCTAATTTACCTGAAACTGAGATTGATTCCGGCTACACCATGTACAGGACATTGTTTGCTTCTAATATTCTTAAAGATAAAAATGTTTCCACAACAGTGAAAAATAAATTTGTTAGGGCCTTGATGACAAATAGGTTTATGTGTATTTTATAGGACCCCACATTAATATAAACAGCTGGGATTGTGTGTTGTGGCGTTCAGATGCTTGATATGTTTAACAGTAATTCATATTGTAAAATAATATGATATATAATAAATGTATTCAAATGTGTTAACGTGGACTTATATTGGATATTGATCCATACAAGACACCAGCGATTAAGTAAGCACTCGTTATGTAAATTAGCCTTTGTGGCGACGGAAATGTTAGCACTGGCACAAGTTAAACTTCAGAATCAATAAATATCAATAGTCTAAGACCTTGCAACGTCATTGTTAAGTTCTTAGTTTAAAATTATACACTTTTAATCAATATGTCAAAGAAAATTAATTATATGCTATTCCAATGTTTTGAAGCGGTCGAGACTTACAATAAAAGCGCACATTTATTTATTAATTTTTGCAAACTATTTCATGAAAATAGTTAACAAAATTTTCAAAATTAGGTTTTTTGTCCATGAAGATAAAATTATAAACGGTATAAATTATCAGTTTCCCATGCGTGTCAAAAACTAATTCCACAATCCATTAGCCACTTAAATATCTTGAAGAAATATAAATTATATTATGACAATATACCTGTACTACGTCAAAAAAAGAGTTGTAAGAGTTATAGATCTTTCAAAGCGTAATAATTTCATATTTATGCATAGTGTGTGTGTGTGTGTGTGTCTCTCTCTCTCTCTCTCTCTCTCTCTCTCTCTCTCTCTCTCTCTCTCTATATATATATATATATATATAATATGACACAATTTCTTAACTGAAACCTATTTTCGAATGCTGAACCTTTCCATCTAAGAATTGCCTTGATATTCTTTTGTTGTAAACCTTTATATTTATTTTCAGCATTTTTATGTTTTGCTCTGCATATAATAATATTACTCGAATATTTCTAACACAAAAAAGAAACATTTTAAATTTAACTAAGTGTAGTTTAGTAGATTAAAAGTTTGCCCTACACGTAAGATGAACTGTAATTTCACGATTAGTTGTGTATTAACGCTTTAAGCATCTATATTTCTTCAGAGATTTGCAGTCTTATATAAAATATTTTGGGGTAATTTTTAAAGCATTTTTTACTTCAAATGGGAAAATAGCGGATTCGAAACTGCATCACGAAATAAAGCTAATGGAACTTTAGTAACATAACCAGCAACAGGATAAATATTTTCCTTGACATGAAGTCAAACATGAATAGACATATACCCCTGTTGTCGGAGAAGAATGTAATTATGGCATATTTGAGATACATATATTAATCCGAAAAGAATGTTACCTTGGAAACAGGGCGTATTGCTCAGACTAGTGCGTGTTCTCATCGATGTTTTGTTGGTGGTTCGGCCTTTGCATTTATTAAAACTGTATATTTTTCAATGAGAAGTTTGATGTACATTTTTTATGCCGTTGATATTCATGTTGATTGCTAACGTCACATAAATGTAGATTCAGCCACAAGATGTTCATTTTTTCTACGTGTATTTATACTCGGATACTGTAAGTGCAAATTGAGGAAAACTACTTGTGATACCTGCATCTTACCCTAAAAAGTGATACAAAAATTACTGTCGATAAGCAAAAAGTAATGGACATCTTGTAACTGTGTCCATAATATGTTTGATTCTTAGTTTCATACAAGAATGCATACATTTAGATTAGGTAAAACTTGTATTGCAAAAATAATGTTAGCTATTAAATTTGGGAAGTGGATTGCGATGGTGTGGGTGGAGGCAGGATGCGGGATTAAGAAAAATAGGTAGACGTGTTGTAGACTAAACCATTGCATGTCCTGAAATAAGATGGAGTGAAACATGCTTGCTTTAATTTCTCTATTTCTTGGGCAATGCAACCGCCATCATCATAAGGCTCGGCTCGCATAGCACCTTAACTGTCTCTCCCAAAACGATTATTCCTGATTTCAGAATGACACTAATTGTTATCATCAAGACGTTTGTTGATCTCAATTTCATTCATGGCCAAGAAATAGTATTCTACCAATGTCGTTATGAGAAGCAGTAAAGCGCAGTTTTAACATTACAAGCAACCATAACTTCGAGAGGTACCAACGATGGCAGCCTTAGCAATGGCAGGAGAAATATTGTCTGAAATGTTTAGGTTATAGAAGACTTTGATCCTTTTGATCCAAGTGTTAGAAGTATTATGCTTAAAAGTAAATGAGTTTTTCCGTCGTTTATAAAGTATCATTGGGACAGGAGGAAAAATTGATACCCTGCTTCTAAGGTTGACCTGGATCCGCTGTCAAGTACATTAATATCTTCTAAGAATTATGGATACAATAGAATTGACCAAAAACAAAGTTTTTCTAGCTTCAGGCCAAAATAAACAGCACGTCCTAAAAATGTAAGGGTCATATAATGCTTCATTTTCAATTTTGTAAAAATGACATTTTTAATTTTGTGTATGTCACTTTTGAAACTTTTGACAACCATGCTTACTCGTTTCCAAATTCCCATACTGATATGGATTGCATTATTATGTGGTAAAATATCAAACCACGGGCTTGATATATTTGTTTTAATGAATAGCAGGCTTGATATATTTGTTTAATGACTAGCAGGCTTGATATATTTATTTTAATGAATAGCAGGCTTGATATATTTATTTTAATGAATAGCAGGCTTGATATATTTATTTTAATGAATAGCAGGATTGATATATTTGTTTAATGAATAGCAGGCTCGATATATTTATTTTAATGAATAGGATATGTCCTTTTCTGATGATATTTTAAATTCTTATTCAAGAACAAAATGAAATCGGTAATATGTATTTTGTCACAATAAATTTGAAAGCCGTAGATATAGATAGTTTTGTCCAGTAGTTGTTGAGAATAGTTTTAAAGACAATTTCAATATATGAACAAAGTGCCTTTTAGGCAATATGTTTGCTGTTTTTTGTTATTCTTGGATCCCAATAAATATCTGTTTTTCAGGTTTTGACGATTTATCTTTGCCATTTGTTATGACTTACTGTAACAGATGTTCCTTGAAGCTAGTAAGATGTTTGATTGCAATAAAAAAAAAATCTTAACATGTGTGTGTGTGTGCGTGTCTATTCCACTCTCTCTTTTTCTTCTCTGTCAATTTATATTCCCAACAATCCATGCATGCTGATACTTATCTAGCCACACAGTTGTTGTGTTTGGAGCCAAAGTCCATAGTGTAGAGGCTGATTAGTACGCCAAAGTCCATAGTGTAGAGGCTCATTAGCACGCCAAAGTCCATAGTGTAGAGGCTGATTAGTACGCCAAAGTCCGTAGTGTAGAGGCTCATTAGCACGCCAAAGTCCATAATGTAGAGGCTCATTAGCACGCCAAATTCCATAGTGTAGAGGCTTATTAGCACGCCAAAGTCCATAGTGTAGAGGCTCGTTAGTACGCCAAAGTCCATAGCGTAGAGGCTCATTAGTACATTCATGTATCTTTACAGATAAGGAATTGTCATGACGACCTCTATCTCGATGATATATTTACAATGTTGTGTACAAAGTTTAAACCAACATATAATTAAGTGACATGCAATAACTAAAACTAATAAATCAGTTAAAAATCCCTTGTGAGTGCTGTAAAGAAAGAATCTTATATAACAAGATCAAACAAGGTATCATGTATGTATCAGGTAGGACTGGCCGACTTCTGATTAGAATTCTTTAAGTAGATCTATTTTATTTCAACACAAGCGGCTTCTGTACAATTGCACAAATTCAGTTGTACAAACATGGCTATGTAGAAATCTCATATCAAACGATATCAATGAGTTATTGGTGTGAATTTAATAATTTAAATATTGTGCTTGCCATGACTCAAAAAAACTGAAAGTTACTCAACTCGTGCACACAAATTGTAGTTGAAATATAAACTGCTCGATATATATATATATATATATATATATATATATATATATATATATATATATATATATGACTTTTAAGGAATAATATTTTATTGAAGCTGTTTTTCATTGGATATTAATCTTGAATAGTTTTAACTGCTATTCGTTGGACATTAGCCATGCACACTCGAGTAGCTCTTATTCATTGCATACTAATCGTTCTAAGTTGAGCAGCTGCTCTTCGTTGGAGTTAAATCACTCTCACACATGACCAGTTGCTCTTTAATGGACATTAATGGTGCATACATGAGTAGCTGATGTTCATTAGAAACAAATCATTCGCATTTGAGTAGATGCTTTTCATTGATAATTAATATTTCACACATGAGTAGCTTCTGTTTATTGGACACATCCTCAAACTAGAGTAGCTGCCATTCATTAGACACTAATCATTCAAACATGAGTAGCTGCTGTTCATCAGACACTAACCATTCACGCTTGAGTAGCTGCTATTCATTAGACCCTAATCATTTACACTTGATTGGCTGCTATTCATCAGACACTAACCATTAATACTTGAGTAGCTGCTATTCATCAATGACTAACCATTCACACTTGAGCAGCTGCTATTCATTAGACACTAAAAATTCTATTTGATATACTTGTCTACATTGTACCTAACAGAACAATCCATAAGTGCCTTAGATGTGTTCAAAAATATTTCAGTTGCAAAAAAGGCATTTATCATGGTTATTCTTAACGTTTATGCAGGCTTTCTAGTTTCTTTATTTTTTTTTCCATCCGAGTTGCTTCAGATTTGTTAATCTTCTTGTTTTCCTGATGATGAATTCAATTATCCTTCCTCTAATGCATCCGAAATAAATGCTTACATATGTGTTACGTACTTGTCTTTGGGTTCAAAACTCTTTGATTTGACCGTCTATGTACTTTATCCCTTGTAAATTATATCCTTATACTTCGAATCTATTGCATATTGATATTTTATGCTTGGTCATCACCCACCTCTCGGTACAAGACGCGCCTTTGGTCGACCACAAAACTAGCCTATGTCGTCATTCAACTTGGTCATCCCGAGGAAGTGTGACAACACAGAGGATCTCCTGGTGTACAAATTAATAAGTGCCGCTTATATTAATCTATGTCGTCCCTATCTTGTTTCTATATACAATGGACTTAGTGGTATAACTGGAGTGTTGCAACTCATTAATTTATTAGGCATAAACTCTTATAATTTGGAAACATTAAAATTTAAATGCTGAAGCGTTAAAAATCACTCGTCTCTTATGTGAGAAACAATTCAATGTAAAATTCTGTAACTAGAATCCGAGAATGTATTATGCGAGAAACCTTTCAGCGTAAACCTCAGTGAGGAGAAGATTTATTTTCCGAGAGACCTCTATCATTCCTTTCACGATATTGTTTTATTTTAAGTGTAACCACATTAAAAACAGTTCTATTTTTCATTACAAATGCTTACCAAATCCCTGTTCTACTTTCCTTTTGCTAATTTTGCGCATGATTTACATCTATCATACCCGACATTTATTTTTTTTTTTTCATTTCGTTTGCAAATGTCATCAAATCGCTCCGTGTCAAATATAATTTGATGAACTTAAAGATTTATCCTTGTTTGTCATTGTAACCGTCTGATATTTATACTGACTGCTATTTTTTTTAAGATAACTTTGTCTAACTCCGATTAGTCACTAGATTTCATAGAACTTCCAGACATTCTCTTCTTGTGATAGAGAAATATTTTCTGTATGTACATATAACTGAGTTTATAGTTTTCTACATTCGCAATCAAGAAACATTATTTCATCCCTTATCCTGAAATTTCTATTCCATTCAGCATTTGATTTAATTGCGCACGTACTGCTCCATTTTATGTATACATTATTTCGTTTCTCAATATATTGCACATTGTACAGCTCCATTTAATTATTTTATGCCACGGCTTCTCACTGTTGAGAGTTTGTATCTACTACCGTTTTAAATGAAAGGTTTATATTGGTGGCAATTCTTCAAATAAGGAACTTTTTCAACACCAGATTAATAACATTGGGGAACATTCAGTTAGTTACTTTTAGTTACTGTAATGAACTGAATGGCAGAATTTTGCCTAAGTTATGGTTTGTGAGCCGGACGTCTTAGGCGTTACGTGATTTTGTATCTCTGAATTGGCTTCAAAGGTAGGTCGGATACCCCGTGACGCGCCAAGCACGTGTGAAGAAACCTGGACCCAGGCGGAGTGTCTGTGTGTGTGTGTGTGTGTGTGTGTGTGTGTGTGATTTGGTTTTTTGACGTAGCTTTAAAAATTTTTCAGTCATATCGCTACGATGTCTGCAGTGTGGCAGTTTATAATGATGTCTAGCACTGGGGGATCAATACGCAGTCATGTAGCATCATGTCCCACCCAGTCAAGTTATCCTGATACCAGGTCGACTAGTTCTAGCACTAACCTCTTAATGCTGAGCGCCTAGCGAGGCAGCTGTTAGTACCATTTTAATAAGTCTTTGGTACGACTCGGCCAGGGTTCGAAGCCGCGACCTCCCGCATCCAAGGCTGACGCTCTAACTACTAAGCCACCGGAGCGGTTGGCATTGAAAGTTATGACAATAGACACTCCACATATAGGACACCTTATCATTAAAAAAATAATGTCCCATTTTATTGCTTTATTCCTACGAGTTGTATCCTCATGATGCACATTTAAAATACATCAGGATATTGTGAAACACTCTGTCGTTATGTATGTCTTTTTATTTATCTGTTCACCACAACTCCTAATAAACAACTAGGTGGAATTTCACAAAGCTTTGAAGTTATGTTGCCACTGCGGTAAACATCTACAAGATGTGTCATCCTTGGCTCCCACCCCTGAAGTCACTGTGAGGAGTTCAGAGGTAAAAATACAAAAAAAATAAAATAAAATTACATTTTCAAATATATTCTAACCAAATTTTACACATGTAATTGTAGCAGGAGATACATTATATATCTGACAGATTTTGCACCATGACTCCTGGATTACAACTGGAGAATGTGTTTGGGGAATGTCCAGGCGGAAAGAAATTCAAACGATAGGCGTGTCGACCAATTAAAAGATGAGAGAAGCTAAATCTCCCGCCTGGAGGGGCATGTCCTTTAGGCGGGAAAATTCCATTGTGTTATCTCCAGCAGATATCAGTTGACAAAATATTCTAGAAAATAGTCCAAGAACGGATAAAAACAAATGCTCGTGCTTAATGATATCGCTGAAGTTCCCGCAGAGGTTGTACAGCATGCTCTGGGGCAACAACCATCGTGCTGAACTCTAGGTTATGCAATAACAATTCATTCAGATACTAATATCTGGATTGTCGATGATCGCATCGAATGGTCAAATTTAGCATACTTGGCATTATCGAGAGTTACAAAAATATCTCAACTACGGAGAATTGTAATAGATGATTCCAAGATTGTCTACCGAAGTGAAGCCGACGACACAGCGTCAGAGACGCAGGTCGCTTCGCTATCACCGGCGTTGACGAAGTCAAAACCGTCTTCGACAGTATCGTCATCTTCGACGACACCGCCGACAACCATAAAGAATAAATTAGCTAGTTATGCGCCAGGAATTACTTGCAATTGTTCACGGACAAATCCACGTTGAGGAGCTGTTGAATCTAGTCTGTAGATTGCAGGCTTGCGAGTAGATCTTAGAATGATGGAAAAATTATGTGTGGTTACACTCCAGACGGGAACAGTTGCTCCTTTTGCACCACCCTCAAGTTCACCAGATTCATATAAATACCTGACTGTCACGTTGCTGCCCCGTCATTGGACTCTGTCAGTGACTCACGGCTGAGTCGCCCCGGCGCGGAATGTGTTTCTTCGAGATTGCATCGATGGGTTTCAGAGCAATTTCACGCGTGACTTTGTTGTTTAACGCGATTATCACACGAAGTAGTCTCGCAACCCATTCACGAAATCTGTCCTTGCTCAGTAATTCTTGGGCGTACTGATGTACAAACAATCGCCCAGCAAGTGTTCGATTAAATCGTTCAACGATTGCCTGATCACGATGTAACGCTGTGTGTCCATGTCTGACCTGAACCTTACGTTGTTGCATCAGAGATGATACTGAACCGAGCAATTCTTTGCCAGGATCAACCTGTAGCAACTGAAGCCATCGCAGGCCGCCAGACGGCCCGGGTCCACGTGAATAAATTCAGTTGCTGTTTTAGTTGACAGCGGTTCCGCTTCTTTTTATCTGCTTGCAACGTCGATGACAGTCAACGCGTATTTGTATGTGCGCCGTTTACGTGATGTGCCAATGATGTCATGTGGTAAAAACAATATATCTGCCTGATGAACTTTGTTGGGCGTGCTGACATCAAACCGTCCATGCTGACTAGTTTTAGGACGTGGAAGATAAATTTGCCATATTGCCTGTCGTGACAACCATTCTTCAGCAACAGCACGTGTAACACCTTCTGTATCGGCGAGTTTGCTAATCGCGGCTGTACCTCTACAATATCCTCTTGGACTATAATAAATCGACTCCATTATGTAATTATCGGTCATTAATTGCCGGCTCGGGGGGTGGGGGCTATGCCCTCTACGGTCAACTTACCGCTCATAGCTGATCTTATCAAGCAGTTGGCGAGTGATTCTCGTATGTTTTTATTTTTACAGACTTCAGCGCGTGAATAAACTTGACATCAGCGATATGTCGTTGTTGCAGATCTTTATTTTTATACGCGATGTCATGAGTATAGCACGCTTGATCAATCGCATTTATCGGAAATTGTTTTGGTTTTGGTTGATTTTTATATTCGTTAAGTCTGATATCAAGTCGGGTTCCAGGACCACAATAATTATATCCAGAAAGTTGTTTTTCCTCTGGATACTTAGCCCGTAGCATTTCTGTTAATTTTTCTAGTGTCGCAGCAATATCAGCGCCGGCAATGCTAGCATTGTTGCTCACTAACTTACACTTTTTATGCCGTATTTTACACATTTACTTGTAATTGCCCGCGCATTATTTCTCAACGTTGCTGCGCTTAACCCAGTTGCATCCGTGGCCGTCTTCCATCGAACACAATATAAACTCATGATTATAAATAATATTATATTTGTACAATATGAACGTGATTGACAAACAAGCAAGCACCGGTAAAGCATGATCCAGTGTTACCAAATTCTATTCAAGCCATTATAATTGGTCCGTCTGAGTCTGGTAAAACTCAATTGTTGCTCAACCTGATAATGAGTTGACTCAAATGGGGAAACCTTTTTGTAGCAGCACCATCGGTAGATGACCAACTATGCTATAATGTTTTTAAGGAATTTAGTGAATCGGCAGCGGGTTTTTAAAACAACTTTGGCGACAGTGACGTTATTGAATTTCACTGACATCAATGAAGCCCCGCCCATCGAAGATCTTGATGGCGGCATCCATAATCTAGTGGTTTACGATATCATGCTTGACAAACAAAAAAATACAGCCAGACTATTTTCACGAGTCAGGCATAACAACAGAGATTTTATTTTTGTTACACAGAGGTACACTCAGATTCCCAGTGATTAGGGATAACTGTAATATTTTGGTTATCTTTAATGGTGTTGATAAGCATACACAACGAAATATTCGTCAGACCTGGTATTCCGGTGACATGGATATAAACAAGTTTAAAAACGTTTTTGCACTTGCTCAGAAAATCCCTCAAGGATTCATCACAATAAGTTTACACGATCCAACAACACGATATAGAATTGTTCTTGATAAAAACATTTATTAAAGAAATGCATTTATTGTATAATGAACCAAGAAAATATGAACGAGATTATCTCCAAGTTTGAACAATTACAACAAGATGGTCACGCAGTTCAACTTGATGTTGAAAAAAATCAACGACGACTTTTAAATGATACAGCGGAGACGGGAAGAGGGCGGATATACACTAGCGGCAGAATATCGTGCTATCAAATTTACTCCAGCGCGAAATGGAACTGTCCTTGGCGTGTTTACATGATGAACATGAGATAGCTAAATTTGTTCCGCTGGCAAGCGCCTTTGAGAAAATACAATAAGAGCTCTCTCGGCAATATGAAACTCGAGCGGCTGTAAGTGCGCGTGCGAGACAGATAAAAAACTTATGTTGGAATCCACCAAGGCGGAATAGCAACGTCACCAATACTCAAAGAATTTATACTTTTTTTGTTATTGGTGATGGAATGCGCTATTTATGAGGGGGTCATTTTCATGGTGGGCCTTTACGGCCTGTTACGCACATACAAACTAGCAGTCAATAAATTACTGTCTTGGTCGGTTAGACGAAAACATATTCGTGACAACGACGGATGATGACATCGTAAATAAACAGGATTAAAGGGCACTAACACAATCAAATGACCCGGTATGGCATCCGGAGAAAATTTGTAAAGAACATATCCCTGCTGGGCCTACCCATATAACTACCGTCACAGACTAGATTTACAGAAATCGTCGCTGTGATATTGACAATGCCTGGCGATAAATGACAACCACCGCCAGTTGGATAGTTATTATGTCGGAGAATATCTGGAGGGCTTCTATTTTCTCCCATGCCTCATCAATCTTCGGAAAATATTCGTCAATTATGTCATCGAGATCCTGCTTCATTTTATCTGGATACAACCCGGGTAGTTTGAACGTATTCAATTGGTCTCTGGAGATCTTAAAATAATCAAGAAATAACGTTTTATAATCGGGGTCACGACGGGCTATTTCGATAACATTTCTTATTGATTTTGAAGCGTCAAAATTCACATAGTTCCGATGTCCTTTTGTGCCAATGATTTCCTTGTTAAGATCGTCATTCGGATATTCAATCACATACCGCTCAAATAGCGCTCGTAGATTACGCTGTGTATTGTCATGTTTTTGTGCAATCGCGCTGACGATTTCTCCTACTTGAGTAATTGCCACGCTCTTATCCAGATATAACCGTCCAGCGAAGCGTCTGCAGGACCATGGGTCTAGATCAGAGGAGGAGAATCTCAGGAACTCTGGTTATCTCATATAAACAAATTCTCTCTTTAAATAATTAGATCGCGTTGGTCGGAGTGGTTCAGCATAAATCGGTGCTGCCAGAGTCCATACAAGCACGGTTTTGCTCGACGACTTATATATGTCAGCGGTGGAATCCCCCGCTGATATTTCAATGGCAGAACTCAACGTTGGTTCGTGTACTTTGATAGCGATCTTTGATTCTTTTCCCGTTATAGATTTTATTCTACGCTGGAGTTCATCATCGAGTTGATCCATCGGATATGATTCTGTTGGAAAGCAAACGACTTCCCAGAGGAGGGTCATTCCATCAGCGCTGGTTTTATGTGAGAATACCAGTGAATTATTGGCGGTTAATCCACCAAATGATTTTTCTCTGATATTTGGCCAACTATAATAAAGTCGTAATTGTGCCAGTGCAATCTCAAGTGACCGACCATTAGGCGCTTTTATTGGAGTTGGAAAACTAGTATCAAATTTCGGCCGCGTTGACGTCGCTGTTACGATTGTGGTTGTCGGCGGCATTGTGTTAGCGATAATCTGTTCCAGTCGTGTCGTTATGTATGAGGTCATTATATTATATACGGCTGATTTTAAATGTGAAGTTGGCGACGTTGTCTTATGTTACCGATAATAAATATCACTATCTGCAGCAAATTCACTGTCTGATATTGCACCCTCTTTTAATCCCGTTGACAATATCGATGATATATTTATACGTGCATGCGTCGCCGCCCACGTTATTTCTGTGTGTTCATGTAATTTCTTACCAGCACACGGAGATTTTCTTTCGCGATAATATTAAGAATACCAGCAACACCAACCTACAACACCGACACCAAGTTCAACCACGGGTGATATTACGTGTTTCGCTGATAACGTGCCAACTAACGTCGATGTTCCAGCGACCAGCGAGGAGACCGCATATACAATATTGTCTATGACCATGATACGTATGCGGTTTGTTTTATTTTGTTTTGTGTCATGTGCTTGTCGATGATTTTTTCCAGCGATGCCTTCCATGTACATGCTTGATTATATCTGTGAGATTGTGTAGGACTCATATCTTATATACTAAGTAATCAACTGAGGTGTCTGTGCGACGAATTCCCGACACCACCAATACGTCGTTACGGTTAAGTCTTTATCTGCTGGTTCCAGTATGAATGTTTCCTCGGTATTTGATTTAACACGACTCACACGGTTCCGGAAAATCTGTCGGTGGAATGACGCCATGGATACGTCGTAAATATCCTTAATCGCGCAGCACTAAACACGGAGAGACGGTACACCCCGGTGACCTCAGTGTATGTTTGATGGTGATGTTTTGTTGTGACAATGTTGCTGATCCAGACGCTACTGTGTATACCGCTTTGATGAATGAGGTCGTATGAATTACATGATCTTGAATCTTTTTGATTTTTTCTTCGATTTCTGTAAGCTTAACGCCGATGACTATTGGATTTCCAGAGAAATCAGTAGCGACTCTACTTATGTTTGTGTGACATTCGTAAACGCGGTTACATGATTATTATATTCAGAATATGGCCAATCCATCTCTGGTTGTTATTAATGAGGTCCTTATCACGATGTCATTGTTGTCCACGTTTCTTCGTTGCAGCGTCATCGTCCGAATCTGGTTCTCTGAAATTAGCAATTTTATTTCCGCTCATGCTGAGTACATCAGTCATTGTATCGCCGGTTTTAACAACACGTTTAAAGTTCTCTCCTATGGTCTCTCCGATTCATACACATGAGTCTTTGACTTTTCCACCATCAGTAAAAACCACGATATTATCGTTGGTCGCACCTGAAACTCGCAGGATAATATCGACCCATTTGATATTGTTCCTCCTTAGCCGCCCATATTGATCCTGAAAACAACAACCTCATCCGGATCATCCGCGGCAAGAGTCATAAGATCAGCAAGCTCATTTCGCGTCACATACGTTGACAGATCAATGTCACCCGGGGCATTACACGTAGCAGATCTACCATTATAAATTATTAACCTGTTTAAAACGACTGTCCAATGGTATGGTTGTGTGTGACCTGGTGTGGCTCTATTATCTGATTATAAAATTTTCTCAGCAAAAACAGTAATAATAATTTTCTTAAAACCTTTTGTCAATTTTTTGGATATTGAATATTTCAATTATTTCCCGCCTACCAGCTCTGACAATGAAAGTGTTTTGTGGGGATTTTATGCACGCCTCATAATCCGCAATCTTGAATTTTACTCCAATACCAGGTGCATCTACTCTATTATAAAATGTATCAAGATTCTCCACCTTATTATAACCAATATATGATACTGATACTCTAAAATACTCCTCGATTATCTCCTTTTTTGTTACTATTTTCAAAATCAATATAAAATTCAGCGTCTAAGATAATAACATCATATTTATCGAGTATACAAATTTTCCTATTAATTACATCTTTCTGTACTTCATTTATTTTAGTATCCAGACTAATTATCTTATTGTTTTTCTCTGTAATCTTATTATCAATTTTAGTATTGGTCTCCGTAATCTTTCATCAAATCTCATAGTGTCCACCTGCCATTTAATTCCATCACCTGCTGTTGATACTCTACTGAGCTCTTGTTGAATTCTGGATTATCGCCATAGACTTCCGGGGCTACGTCGGCGTCAGCGTTGTTGGCATGTCATACTGGATATCGTTAGGATGATCAGTAATATCCTTTGAGAAGATCATTAATGGACCAGTAGGCCTTGAATAATCACCGGAATATCTTGCAAGACCGTGTATCATTGTAGTAACATCGACATCATTGTGACATACTTCGATTTGTCTACTATCAATCATATACACGGCACTTTTAAATAACGCCACAATACCATTATTAACAAATCCACATTTGTCTTCTGCAGCGTATGGCTTATTGTTATCTTTCAAAAGCCTACCTTGAACTTCAATCAATACCTTAGCGGGTAGAAAATAAATGGATATATCTTGGACTTGTAGTTTGATTCGTCTACGTTGGTTTGGTTCTCGTGCTTCATAAGAATAATACTGATAATCATGCAAAGACCCATCCTTGAGTACTGGTGCATCCATGTAAAATGCGGGATCAGACACACGCTTGAACATTTCATTATATTCGTTGTTGTCTAAAACGATGTTCTAACACCGATGAATAAATGGTGTATTACCAACAACGACGGGCCAGACCACTACCAGCTAATTAAGTTTGCGGTTACATTTTTTTCTATCTCGGTTGCAGCTTGTTTTGTCAGAGATGGCCCGCCAGCTAATTCTTTCAACCGCTCATTTGCAGCGTGATTTATTATTTACTGACACTTGCTGGAATAACTTCGTTGCTGGATAGTTTTACCGGCTGTGGTTTTCGTCATACTAATCGTGCGAGTCTGTCCCGGTTTACTGAGAATGCTTTACCAGCGGCATCACCAACAGTGCCAATACCCTTATCACGAACAGCTTCGATGGGTTTGATGCCTAATTGTTTTGCAATCGGGATAGCTTTTGGGGCTATCCTTCTGAATAAACCTTGAATAACATCGCCGAGTCCATCTCCGTAGAGCGATTTATAAAGCGGTAATTGTGAATTTATCACCCTGACGTTTTCAGGTCTATGTTGGGCATTGTGCATAATCATGTTATTTTGTTATCGCCGATCGAATTGATCAATAACTGTAGTAATCGTCGGTAATTTCATCAATCAGTTCCCGATAAACGCTGTTTCCATGACGCCACCGGTAAATAAATGCTGACAAATTGCATCTGCTTCATTGATGACTTCGCGGGAATTTTTGTTGGCTCGTCTTCTACCAATCAGAATTTTTAGTCGATCAACATCAGCGAGGATGTTATTTGGACAAAGGTTATCTTGAATCACCGGCGATTCAGCGATCACTTTACCACCTTGTTTCTTACGACATCGATGTGTTTGAACATCGCGAGTGGCAAGGCCACTTCCGGTTGTTTCTTCTTCCTCAATATGAGGTGGTCTGAATGGTGATTTTTCTGGCAATAATATATCGCCAGATAATGGCCATCTTTTAGCTTCTTCGACTTTCATCTTAAATTTTGTAAATTCATCTTCATAGTTTTATATGATTTTAGTTATACCATGGTTATTTCGAAATACAAAAGGAACCCAATTTTTTTTTTAAACATCAGAGGTACCTGGATCTAATAATTTATCACGATCTGGATATCCTGTTGCATCAACCGCTATAGGGTTTTCTCTGCAGTATTATTTATAATACCGTAGCAGGGTTGTGGCAGCTACACTTAGTGACAGCTGGTTATTTTCTATTATTTACTTTAACCCTGCTTGATTAGTATTGTGTCTTAACGGTGTCCTTATGTGTAAGCTGATACATGTTAAAAGTAAAATCCTAATAATGATACAAGTAATTGACATCGAATCGGAATGAAAATTGTTTTCACTATAGGCAACTTTACAAATCATCTTGAAAATCGTTTTACTAAAGGCAACTTTACGAATCGTCATGAAAATCATTTTCACTACAGGCAACTTCACAAGCAGAATAAAAACCGTAACTACTAGTTAAAGGTCAGCGACTAGAATTGTGTGCTACATTTTTCATGAAAACTTCACTAAATCCGACACAACTGAACGATAGAGAAAACATCCAGTCTCAAATATAATGAATTACCACTAGACAGAGAAATCGCTTGCTTAAAAAGCCCTGTTCTCTTGAAGAAAGTTGAAACTGATAAATTATCTTACAATATACCTATGACAATTGCTGAGAACAAACGGTAGAAGATATAAAAAATACAGCCAATAGAAATACAAAGAAGAGGAATAAGTATCGTTTGGGACACTGCTTGTATTAAATTTTTTGTTGCTTATTGGTATTGGCTACATTATATGTAAATTGGAGGTATCGTCAGCAACATCTGTAAACAATCAAAACATAACGTCTGAGACCATGCAATGCAAATCTGCGCACAGTACAGCTGTAGCCCTTACATAACACAAATAAACTGCACAACACAGAAACACGTACTATATCCCTTAAAAATTGTAGCTTATGTGACACCTCTCCCCTCCCAATTCAAAATGCCATTTAATATCAGACCTAGTACAAGCCCATTACTATCATTAATTATTAAATTACGACACAAAAACAATTAGTGGCATAGTCTGCCTACAGCTTGGGGAAACCCAGTAATTTAATAGGATGGATCCCGGGAGACAAACCGAGAGTAAACGCCAAGGTAACTTGGCATGCCAGTTTCCTTTTGAGACAATAGTTGAATTGTCCGCCATAGTCCCCACGGGTCAGGCATCATCAGATACTAAATTATGTAAGTGAATACCTTTCGTCACTTAAACTCTGCCTCCTGTGATACCCACCCCTGTGACTTCTCACACGTAGGTAAGCAAATTCTCTTCCGGCACGAAGGGTTTAGTAGACCATTCCGGTGACAAGTGTAGACCCATTGTCCTAATGTACGCTTTGGTAGAGTTTGTATGCAGGCACATACCATTTTTTTTTTTTTTTATTTCTTTATTATCCCCGTTAATAGGCTGACTGCTGGATCGGAGAACACCATTTCAAGGTCACCTTACCATCAAGACATTTCTGGTTATTAACTGATCTAGGGACCATAAATAATGTACAAAGAAGGAAAACACACACACACACACACACACACACACACACACACACACACATGCAAGTATATAGGTGACATAGACTTCGCAATATTACAGTATTAGTTCCTGTTTACCGCATTGCACAAGTTACAATTTCATGGTTGAGGCCCATTTTTGAAGAAATTGTTCTTCTCATTTGTTTAACTTAGCAGCATATTTTTAATGTTCTTATGAGCTTCAGCTACTTGCTTAAAAACATAAATGGATAGATTTTGCATGTTGGATCTGCAAGTGTCAATATAATATTTAACCAAAATAAGCAAGAGATTACATAAAATGTCTAATTGTTCACTTCCTAAAAAAATTTCTGTTTTTGGACAAATCGACAATATTTGGACAACAAGGTGCAAAAGGTTTAGTAAAAGAGTACCAAAACTCTGAAGTAATATTGCAGTCGTAGAAGAGACGTTCAATACCTTCGTTCTCACTCTTACAGAAAGTGCATTTGTCATCATTTAATATGTTAATTCTTTTCAGAAAGTTATTAGCGACAATTATTCTGTGACATAATTTAAAATGAAAGGAAAACAATTTTGTATACTTAGTACAAAGTTTCGCCCGGCTATAAATCTTAGACCAGTCCTCACTACTTATATTTTTATTTAATAATTGCATCCACGTTTCTTGCTTAGCAGTGAGTTGCCTCTTTAACTTTAAAAAAAATCTTTGTAAACAAACTTGAATGAGTTTTGTTTTTACAAGTTCATTATTTTATCCTCCTGCTTTTCAAACATGTTGTGAGCCAGATGGTTTTTAAATGTATTTTTCCAAGATTTTGGAATTTTGGATATTAATGAAAAGTATTTCAAACAATTGTCGCATCTGGCTTTTTGTTTTACCATTTCAAAAGGTATTAAATTACCGCGATCATCAACTAAATCATTAAGAATTAAAATTCCGGCATCGTTCCAGCATTTATATTGATGGAACTTTCTAGGTGGAACAAAATTTAAAAATCTCAGGGATAAATACTCGTTTGGATTTTGCGGATCCTCTTTCTATTTCGATAATGCCAAAATTTCATCTCTCGAAAAACTGTTTTTAATGAGCTTACCGGTGTCTTTAAATTTTCTCCTCCCTAAATTCCAAATATCCTTCATATTTCTGAATATAGTTGCATTGCCTAGGTTCTGCCACTCTCTATCCTCGTTTTCCAGTAATAGTTTAACCCGTCTTATCTTAATATACCTAATAAATGAATAAATGTGTATCATATTTAATCCTCCCTCATTCTCCGGGGTTACGCATATCACGCTTAATTTTCTCTATTTTTCCACCCCATACAAACTTAAATAAGGTCCAATTTTGTTCTGCTTCAAGTTTTGCTGATGGATTTTGAAGTGCTGAAAAAAGATGTATGAATATGGGCAGAACAAGAGTTTTTACAACAATTACTTTATCTACTAATGAAAGACGTCTTTGACTCCAGCTTGCCAGAATTCTTTCTGCCTTTATTAGTTTCTTCCTATAATTAATTTCCACCATTTGTTGTAAGTCTAGAGAAAAATCGATGCCAAGAAGTGTAAAGTTGGAAAAACACCAGTTTAGTTTCATATCGGGAAATATTCTTTCATTGGAAAATTTCTCGTTTCCAATCCAAATCGCATTTGCTTTTGTTATGTTATATTTAGTCCAAAGAACAGAAAAGTCTTGCAAGATATTCGTAGTTGCTTTAAGAGAATTTTTAGATACATCAAGAAGAATAAAAGCGTAATTGGCATACTGGCCTAATTTATACTCACTGACATCAAAGACGGGACCCCGTACGTCCGCATTTTGCTTTAAATTTATGGCTAAAATCTCAACACCGATAATAGACAAATAAGGCGCAAGGATTCCCATGACGACATCCTCATTAAAGTCAAAACAAATGATGACATATTTTCATTATTTATAACACAACTTTTAAAGTTATTACAAAACAGCTTAAACCACTTACAAATAGAATCACCAAAGTTAAAAAATTGTCAAGCTGTTTCTACCAAGCTCCAGTTAATTGAGTCGAATGCTTTTCGAAGTCTATTAACAATAATATAACGTATCTATTTTCATTCTCTAGTTGATCCACAATATCAGATACTAGCCTGGTATTTTTTCCATTGAATCTACCTTCCATAAATCTTTTCTGAGTATCACTTATTATTGATGGAAGAACTGTTTTAATCCTAGCTGCAATACCTCCATAATCTATCTTATTGTCACTATTTATCACATAAGTCTCCAATTTTTTAAAATGTCTTGTTTTTGTCTTCTCTTTGTAGACATGTGATGACTCCTTGAGTCTGAAAATCTGACAGTTTTCCTCTCTTATATCCATAACTTATTGATCTGTATAGAAGTCCCCCAATAGTATTTTAAAAGAATTTATAGAACTCTGCCGTAAATCCATCTGAGCCAGGACTTTTCTCAATCCATCCGTTTTATTGACATGCTGTATTCATTCATTGTAGGTAGACCCTCGCATGATTCTCTCTCCTCTTGACCAAGTTTAATATTGTGATTAAAAAAATCTATTTCGAGTTTCTTGAATACCATTAGCGTCAAGCTGAGCAGTTTTGTATTTGTATAATACAAATTAGAACTGTTCTAAAATATCTATTTGGTCTGATATATTTGTCCCATCAATCTAAAACTATTTCCTTCATTGTCTTATTGACATAATTTCTTTTTTCAAGATTTAAAAAGTATTTCGTGCTTTTTTCTCCCAACTCATGCTATCGAGCTTAATATAACACCTAGGTAATTTGTCCTAGATTCCTCTAGTTCTGCTTTTTTTAAATAAATTTCCAGAGCTTCCCCATCTATATAATTCGACAATCTCCTGTAAATATCTAATACTCCTGTTCAAGTTTCTTTATTTTGTCCCGTTTCTATTTTGTTTTCCTAATAGAATAATCTTTAATTTCAGATCTTATTTTCATTTTCAAAATTTCAAAAAATATTTGATTATTACTTTAAAGAGAAACATGAAGAGAGTCGTCTTTATATCGCCCTACGTAATATTCATTTAAAGTGTCAGTTGTACACGTTTTGACCAAGTCAGTATAATTATTAACCCTCAACAACTGAGCATTAAATTTCCGATATCGTTTTCCCTTGGACACATTGAAAGAACCACACTGAAAACAATAGCTGAATGATCAGTCCTATACTCTGGTAAGATAAGTTGTATTCATATAAATATCATCAGATACAAAACGTAATCTAATCTACTTTGTTTCAAAGAAGATTTTTGATACCAGCTTTACACATTTAAGCCTTGACTGGAATTTCTGAAGGGGTCAATTAATTCCAGTTCGTTTTTCAGGTATTGGATTGCTGCTCGAGACTGTTGATGTTTGTCATGTAAAATATTATAAGTATCCAAATCTTGGTCTTGAACAGTATTCCAGTCTCCACATATTATAATTGACGAGTTCTCAAATTTCTTCCTTTAGATTTCTAAAAAGGCTAGGGTTATGATCGTTATACCTGATAGTATGCAGATTTACGAGTGTTATTCTGTTTCCATTAATCGTAATATCTAACATAATAAATTTCTCTTGACTGCCACATCTTTATCTATGGATCACAAATTCAAAAGCATTTCTAAAGAATATTAAGACTCCAGCACTATTACTAGTTCAGTGGCTAAATATACATTTTATCCCAATTCAGCAGCCCAGTATATTACCTATTTTTTTTTTTTTTTTAGTTCTACGAGTTTCTTGCGTGCATATAATAGATACATTCTTCTGTTTAACCCATTGGAAAATGTCCCTTTATTTAAATACTGAACCTTGCAGGCCTGTAACATTCATAGATAAAATGTGTATGCTCTTATTCATAAATCAGCAGAAATTTTACAGGTATTCTTTTGCAGGAATATATAAAGTAGGTGTCACCTCAAATTTATTATACGGATGGCACTCACACTCACACTCACACAAAATACAAAGATCCTTCATAAAACCATCCATGGTATTACTGTACATACTGTAGAACTGGCAGTTAAATATTAATACAATGGGCAATGGACAACAAATGGAACGAATCCACCTGAAATCATTCTTATGCGCCTCCAATCGACCTTTCCGAAGCTAAGTCAATTTTGCGCACCAATAAACACAGAAAATACCAGTGTAAATAACAAGTGGACAAACAAATGAAAGATGAATAAATGGAAGAGAAAACAAATATGAATGAGTGTATACATAGATTTTGATGTGGCTGGCGGGAGAAGGAATGAGCCGTCAGATGCGCTTTCCAGTTGAGTTCCGTGATCCATAGTCGTCTCCATGGATCACACAAATCCAGAGAGTCCCATCCATTCACTATCAGAGCTGCCTGATCCGTGATAAAATTATTCATTAATATAAATAATAACATAACATTTGGCACGTTCCCGCTCAAATCTGTCTGATTATAAAGTGCAGCAAGTAATGAATACTGAGCAATATCAGTATTTAATTTAAGGTCTAAATACTTCCAACTGTTTCACAGAACCGTAAGCAGATGTAACGTATACTGCTCTAAGAAGGTGGGGGTGAGGATATTTACGTGCCTTTCACATGCTGCTCAATCACCAGAGGCTGAATCTGAATCAATCGGAAGTTTAGATGTAACAGAACCACATTTGTAGAGGTTTGTATTCAATCGAACATTTCCCATCCATTTCAATCAAGTCGAGTAATTACATCAGATATAGTTGTAGGAATCCACATAAATTTTGATGGGTTTTGTGATTTGAGTGCACCATAAATGTTACACCAGAAAAAGCCAACAATCTTCGAAGCGTGTCTCCCTCCGCCGCTCTATTAGACTCTGTCACAGTTATTACTTCCGGTAGTCCAAGTCTATTTTAGAGCATTTTATCCTGTCATTTTGGTGTTGATACAAGAGTTAGATTTAGGCGTTTTTGATGTTGCAGATATGTATCAATTGGAAAGTCTTTCGTTTAAACGAGTACTGATGGAAGGCCGGATTGGGAGTTTGGATGGGGGTGTCGGGGTTTCTGCAACAACCCTCCGCTAAAAAATAACCGTACACACACACACACACACACACACACACACACACACACACACACACACGCACGCACGCACACACACACACACACAAACACACATGTACAGTCACTTGTCACTTGAAATGTGGCCATCGTTTTATTCTTGCGCACTGTTATTGTGTATTATGCACACTTTGAGTAATTAGACACATAGACTTTTGCTTTGGTGCTTTTCGAGGAAAGTCAGAACCCTTCTGAAACTTTTGAAAAAGACCCCCCTCCACACAGAAAAACACTCATTTGACCTGATCCGGTCAATATGAAACTCGAGCGGCTGTAAGTGCGCGTACGAGACAGATAAAAAAACTTATGTTGGAATCCACCAAGGCGGAATAGCAACGTCACCAATACTCAAAAAATTTATACTTTTTTTTGTTATTGGTGATGGAATGCGCTATTTATGAGGGGGTCTTTTGTCATGGTGGACCTTTACGGCCTGTTACGCACATACAAACTAGCAGTCAATAAATTACTGTCTTGGTCGGTTAGACGAAAACATATTCGTGACAACGACGGATGATGACATCGTAAATAAACAGGATTAAAGGGCACTAACACAATCAAATGACCCGGTATGGCATCCGGAGAAAAGTTGTAAAGAACATATCCCTGCTGGGCCTACCCGTATAACTACCGTCACAGACTAGATTTACAGAAATCGTCGCTGTGATATTGACAATGCCTGGCGATAAATGACAACCACCGCCCGTTGGATAGTTATTATGTCGGAGAATATCTGGAGGGCTTCTATTTTCTCCCATGCCTCATCAATCTTCGGAAAATATTCGTCAATTATGTCATCGAGATCCTGCTTCATTTTATCTGGATACAACCCGGGTAGTTTGAACGTATTCAATTGGTCTCTGGAGATCTTAAAATAATCAAGAAATAACGTTTTATAATCGGGGTCACGACGGGCTATTTCGATAACATTTCTTATTGATTTTGAAGCGTCAAAATTCACATAGTTCCGATGTCCTTTTGTGCCAATGATTTCCTTGTTAAGATCGTCATTCGGATATTCAATCACATACCGCTCAAATAGCGCTCGTAGATTACGCTGTGTATTATCATGTTTTTGTGCAATCGTGCTGGCGATTTCTCCTACTTGAGTAATTGCCACGCTCTTATCCAGATATAACCGTCCAGCGAAGCGTCTGCAGGACCATGGGTCTAGATCAGAGGAGGAGAATCTCAGGAACTCTGGTTATCTCATATAAACAAATTCTCTCTTTAAATAATCAGATCGCGTTGGTCGGAGTGGTTCAGCATAAATCGGTGCTGCCAGAGTCCATACAAGCACGGTTTTGCTCGACGACTTATATATGTCAGCGGTGGAATCCCCCGCTGATATTTCAATGGCAGAACTCAACGTTGGTTCGTGTACTTTGATAGCGATCTTTGATTCTTTTCCCGTTATAGATTTTATTCTACGCTGGAGTTCATCATCGAGTTGATCCATCGGATATGATTCTGTTGGAAAGCAAACGACTTCCCAGAGGAGGGTCATTCCATCAGCGCTGGTTTTATGTGAGAATACCAGTGAATTATTGGCGGTTAATCCACCAAATGATTTTTCTCTGATATTTGGCCAACTATAATAAAGTCGTAATTGTGCCAGTGCAATCTCAAGTGACCGACCATTAGGCGCTTTTATTGGAGTTGGAAAACTAGTATCAAATTTCGGCCGCGTTGACGTCGCTGTTACGATTGTGGTTGTCGGCGGCATTGTGTTAGCGATAATCTGTTCCAGTCGTGTCGTTATGTATGAGGTCATTATATTATATACGGCTGATTTTAAATGTGAAGTTGGCGACGTTGTCTTATGTTACCGATAATAAATATCACTATCTGCAGCAAATTCACTGTCTGATATTGCACCCTCTTTTAATCCCGTTGACAATATCGATGATATATTTATACGTGCATGCGTCGCCGCCCACGTTATTTCTGTGTGTTCATGTAATTTCTTACCAGCACACGGAGATTTTCTTTCGCGATAATATTAAGAATACCAGCAACACCAACCTACAACACCGACACCAAGTTCAACCACGGGCGATATTACGTGTTTCGCTGATAACGTGCCAACTAACGTCGATGTTCCAGCGACCAGCGAGGAGACCGCATATACAATATTGTCTATGACCATGATACGTATGCGGTTTGTTTTATTTTGTTTTGTGTCATGTGCTTGTAGATGATTTTTTCCAGCGATGCCTTCCATGTACATGCTTGATTATATCTGTGAGATTGTGTAGGACTCATATCTTATATACTAAGATATCAACTGAGGTGTCTGTGCGACGAATTCCCGACACCACCAATACGTCGTTACGGTTAAGTCTTTATCTTCTGGTTCCAGTATGAATGTTTCCTCGGTATTTGATTTAACACGACTCACACGGTTCCGGAAAATCTGTCGGTGGAATGACGCCATGGATACGTCGTAAATATCCTTAATCGCGCAGCACTAAACACGGAGAGACGGTACACCCCGGTGATCTCAGTGTATGTTTGATGGTGTTGTTTTGTTGTGACAATGTTGCTGATCCAGACGCTACTATGAATACCGCTTTGATGAATGAGGTCGTATGAATTACATGATCTTGAATCTTTTTGATTTTTTCTTCGATTTCTGTAAGCTTAACGCCGATGACTTTTGGATTTCCAGAGAAATCAGTAGCGACTCTACTTATGTTTGTGTGACATTCGTAAACGCGGTTACATGATTATTATATTCAGAATATGGCCAATCCATCTCTGGTTGTTATTAATGAGGTCCTTATCACGATGTCATTGTTGTCCACGTTTCTTCGTTGCAGCGTCATCGTCCGAATCTGGTTCTCTGAAATTAGCAATTTTATTTCCGCTCATGCTGAGTACATCAGTCATTGTATCGCTGGTTTTAACAACACGTTTAAAGTTCTCTCCTATGGTCTCTCCGATTCATACACATGAGTCTTTGACTTTTCCACCATCAGTAAAAACCACGATATTATCGTTGGTCGCACCTGAAACTCGCAGGATAATATCGACCCATTTGATATTGTTCCTCCTTAGCCGCCCATATTGATCCTGAAAACAACAACCTCATCCGGATCATCCGCGGCAAGAGTCATAAGATCAGCAAGCTCATTTCGCGTCACATACGTTGACAGATCAATGTCACCCGGGGCATTACACGTAGCAGATCTACCATTATAAATTATTAACCTGTTTAAAACGACTGTCCAATGGTATGGTTGTGTGTGACCTGGTGTGGCTCTATTATCTGATTATAAAATTTTCTCAGCAAAAACAGTAATAATAATTTTCTTAAAACCTTTTGTCAATTTTTTGGATATTGAATATTTCAATTATTTCCCGCCTACCAGCTCTGACAATGAAAGTGTTTTGTGGGGATTTTATGCACGCCTCATAATCCGCAATCTTGAATTTTACTCCAATACCAGGTGCATCTACTCTATTATAAAATGTATCAAGATTCTCCACCTTATTATAACCAATATATGATACTGATATTCTAAAATACTCCTCGATTATCTCCTTTTTTGTTACTATCTTCAAAATCAATATAAAAATCAGCGTCTAAGATAATAACATCATATTTATCGAGTATACAAATTTTCCTATTAATTACATCTTTCTGTACTTCATTTATTTTAGTATCCAGATTAATTATCTTATTGTTTATCTCTGTAATCTTATTATCAATTTTAGTATTGGTCTCCGCAATCTTTCATCAAATCTCATAGTGTCCACCTGCCATTTAATTCCATCACCTGCTGTTGATACTCTACTGAGCTCTTGTTGAATTCTGGATTATCGCCATAGACTTCCGGGGCTACGTCGGCGTCAGCGTTGTTGGCATGTCATACTGGATATCGTTAGGATGATCAGTAATATCCTTTGAGAAGATCATTAATGGACCAGTAGGCCTTGAATAATCACCGGAATATCTTGCAAGACTGTGTATAATTGTAGTAACATCGACATCATTGTGACATACTTCGATTTGTCTACTATCAATCATATACACGGCACTTTTAAATAACGCCACAATACCATTATTAACAAATCCACATTTGTCTTCTGCAGCGTATGGCTTATTGTTATCTTTCAAAAGCCTACCTTGAACTTCAATCAATACCTTAGCGGGTAGAAAATAAATGGATATATCTTGGACTTGTAGTTTGATTCGTCTACGTTGGTTCTCGTGCTTCATAAGAATAATACTGATAATCATGCAAAGACCCATCCTTGAGTACTGGTGCATCCATGTAAAATGCGGGATCAGACACACGCTTGAACATTTCATTATATTCGTTGTTGTCTAAAACGATGTTCTAACACCGATGAATAAATGGTGTATTACCAACAACGACGGGCCAGACCACTACCAGCTAATTAAGTTTGCGGTTACATTTTTTCTATCTCGGTTGCAGCTTGTTTTGTCAGAGATGGCCCGCCAGCTAATTCTTTCAACCGCTCATTTGCAGCGTGATTTATTATTTACTGACACTTGCTGGAATATTTTCGGTGCTGGATAGTTTTACCGGCTGTGGTTTTCGTCATACTAATCGTGCGAGTCTGTCCCGGTTTACTGAGAATGCTTTACCAGCGGCATCACCAACAATGCCAATACCCTTATCACGAACAGCTTCGATGGGTTTGATGCCTAATTGTTTTGCAATCGGGATAGCTTTTGGGGCTATCCTTCTGAATAAACCTTGAATAACATCGCCGAGTCCATCTCCGTAGAGCGATTTATAAAGCGGTAATTGTGAATTTATCACCCTGACGTTTTCAGGTCTATGTTGGGCATTGTGCATAATCATGTTATTTTGTTATCGCCGATCGAATTGATCAATAACTGTAGTAATCGTCGGTAATTTCATCAATCAGTTCCCGATAAACGCTGTTTCCATGACGCCACCGGTAAATAAATGCTGACAAATTGCATCTGCTTCATTGATGATTTCGCGGGAATTTTTGTTGGCTCGTCGTCTACCAGTCAGAATTTTTAGTCGATCAACATCAGCGAGGATGTTATTTGGACAAAGGTTATCTTGAATCACCGGCGATTCAGCGATCACTTTACCACCTTGTTTCTTACGACATCGATGTGTTTGAACATCGCGAGTGGCAAGGCCACTTCCGGTTGTTTCTTCTTCCTCAATATGAGGTGGTCTGAATGGTGATTTTTCTGGCAATAATATATCGCCAGATAATGGCCATCTTTTAGCTTCTTCGACTTTCATCTTAAATTTTGTAAATTCATCTTCATAGTTTTATATGATTTTAGTTACACCATGGTTATTTCGAAATACAAAAGGAACCCAATTTTTTTTTAAACATCAGAGGTACCTGGATTTAATAATTTATCACGATCTGGATATCCTGTTGCATCAACCGCTATAGGGTTTTCTCTGCAGTATTATTTATAATACCGTAGCAGGGTTGTGGCAGCTACACTTAGTGACAGCTGGTTATTTTCTATTATTTACTTTAACCCTGCTTGATTAGTATTGTGTCTTAACGGTGTCCTTATGTGTAAGCTGATACATGTTAAAAGTAAAATCCTAATAATGATACAAGTAATTGACATCGAATCGGAATGAAAATTGTTTTCACTATAGGTAACTTTACAAATCATCTTGAAAATCGTTTTACTAAAGGCAACTTTACGAATCGTCATGAAAATCATTTTCACTACAGGCAACTTCACAAGCAGAATAAAAACCGTAACTACTAGTTAAAGGTCAGCGACTAGAATTGTGTGCTACATTTTTCATGAAAACTTCACTAAATCCGACACAACTGAACGATAGAGAAAACATCCAGTCTCAAATATAATGAATTACCACTAGACAGAGAAATCGCTTGCTTAAAAAGCCCTGTTCTCTTGAAGAAAGTTGAAACTGATAAATTATCTTACAATATACCTATGACAATTGCTGAGAACAAACGGTAGAAGATATAAAAAATACAGCCAATAGAAATACAAAGAAGAGGAATAAGTATCGTTTGGGACACTGCTTGTATTAAATGTTTTTGTTGCTTATTGGTATTGGCTACATTATATGTAAATTGGAGGTATCGTCAGCAACATCTGTAAACAATC
>JAECUM010094515.1:0-29190 GCA_016617855.1 Megalonaias nervosa | reverse complement strand
TTTTTTTTTTTTTTTTTTTTTTTTGGTTTGTTTTTTTCTTTTCTTAGAACAAAAACAAACTCAGGAACGAGAAGCAATCAGCTTTAAATGCCTTAAGCCTTTGCCACGGCCAAGACCTACTTCTGGACTTGCTCCCGTCGATGATTTAGTAGAAATCACTAGGGGTGGTATCTCGGGTGTAGTAACAAGGTTGGACTGTTTGGGTCGGGAAGGTCTTTTTCTCTTGGGTCGTAATAATGAAGTCTGATACATTTGTTTCAGACTTCTTAACTCGGCCAAAATGTCCAAGAGTACCATTACCGTTTGACTTTCACTGTTCTCCTTCTCTCCTAGACCTTTTTTCTTCTCTACTGCTTCTTCTTCTTCCTGTCGTTTCCTTCTTGCCTCTTCTTCTCGTTGTTTCTGTTCAAGGAGAAATGCTTGTTCTGCTTCTTTCTGCTGTTGTAAAAATTTCTCCAATTCTTCTTTCTGTCTCTGTTTAAAATTTTCGACGTGTGGTAAAGAAGGAGAAGGTGGCGAAGGTGCTGATACCGGAACAAATTCTTGCGAAGAAGAGAGAAAATCCACTAAATCCCAATTGAAATCAACCTGTTCTGGTAGTAGTCCTATGTTGACTTTGGTAACCACTGCTATGACATCGCTTCTATCCTCCAATTTTTTGTTTTTATTCGATTGTATAATTTATGTTTAACTCTCAGAACCGTTATTCTCTTAACCTAATTTTTTTTTTAGTCGGTTGTATAATTTGGGTAGGATAGATTGATGTTCATCAATCTATGGAAACGAACGCGAAGGCATTAAACATAGTATACTATTCACTGACACGAACGCGAATGCATTAAACTTTGTATAGAAATGAAACAGGTGGCATGACGTCATGGTACTTGCTACATTGTTGCAAGTGTCCAGTACCGTGACGTCACCCCACCTGTTCAAATTCCCATTGTCCCTATAGTATCCCAGGGTGATATTTTGTCCCTATAAATCTTGTCCCCATAGTACAAAGTAAGATATTTTGTCCCTATAAATCTTGTCCCCATAGTACAAAAGCGGGTCCCGTAATGTATTTTCCCATTGTCCCTACGGTATCCCCATATACTACTCATGTACATACAAACGGGGTATAATTTTGTTTTATACATGTAACCACACATGTACACACAAACTGGGTATAATTTTCCCGTATACAAGTAACCACACATGTACATACAAGGTAGGGGTATAATTTTCTTTTATAGATGTAATCACACGTGCATTCAAGGGAGGGGGTATACTTTTGTTTTATACACGTAACCAACATGTGTATACAAGGGAGGGGGTATACTTTTGTTTCATAAATGTAACCCACCCATGTACATAAAATGTAGGGGTATAAATTTGTTTTCTACATGAAACCACTTATGTACACACATGGGAGGGGGTATAATTTTATTTTATACATGTAACGACATATGTACGTACGAGGGAGGGGGTATAGTTTCTTATGCATGTAAACACAATTACATACAAGGTAGGGGTCCGATGACTCCTTTACTTGCTCTTCCCAGTAAAGATAAAAGCCAGAAAACTAATGCCATATTACAAAAGGATTGTGACTGAAACAAATGACAGACATATGCCTACTTATTGACGAAGCCTAGACTGAAATTCAGTAATATTCTGTCATCTGATCACTGAGTCCTAGGGAAACATCACACATAATGATATCGAAATATTTGGTTGATACTGAGATGCTGCTTTTTATCTACAGGACAAAGTTATTGATTTATAGGGTTGCTACCTTGGGGCCTTTTTGTAATAGACGATTCTCGATTTTTTTTTTCGTTTACTACGACTGATGTGTTTTAAAAAATATCTTACAGTATGTTGTCCGAAACATGTACCAGTTTGAATCGAAAGTTTCTTTGTTGAAGAAAATATACACAGTTAGTTAACATTACGATTGGGCAGGTATGGCGTTTTTGTGAAATTAACATTAACATTTCAATTAGAATGGGATGTATGGGAATTTAAAGTGGCGTCTCGTTTGGTATGGATATGTGGGAATTTAACGTTAACGTTTCAGTTGGTGTGGGATCTGTGAGAATTTAACATTATGTTCGGGAATGATATAACATCCTATAGAAATTTTAACATGATATCTGACACGATAAACTCTATGGAAGCTTAGCATTTTAGACAAACCACAAACAAGAACAAAAAACGCACAAATATTTTGTCGTCTGCTCAAACCGGTCTTACACTTTTGGTAAATCAAAGTTACAGGTTATATATTTGCGTTAATCTTTATGTACTGCATTAAGTCCCCTAAAGGAAATATTGTTTCAGAATCTATATTGCTTGGTTTTTTGTTGTTGTTTGTTTGCTTTTTATGCTGTTGATATCAGCTGTATAGTAACAATTTTCCTGTGTTATTTGTGATATATGTAAAAATTATGAAGGAAAAAAAAAACATTCGTTTTATTTTTTAGGGTCCTAGTGAAAGACAAGGGATCAAATATGCAATGCCGTGTTATTATTTACCACAACCATGGTGTAACTCTCGTATATGCTAATAAGACGCCTCGCTGCATAGCAATTTGACATGTCATTGACAAGGCACAGTACAACAATTTGACTCGTTTTTGACACGGTACGTTTCAACAAATTGACTTGTCATTGACAGTACATGGCACAACATTTGACTTACCATTGACAGAGCACGGAACAACATTTTGATTTGTCACTGCACAGGTTCCATTTGATCTCACTGCGTAACAATGAAATTAATGACACGGCACGGCACAGGTTCCATGGGATCTTACTGCGTAACAATGAAATTAATGACACGGCACGGCACAGGTTCCTTTGGATCTTAATGAGTAACAAATTGACTTGTGAATGACACGGCACGGCACAAGTGCCATTTCATGATAGTTAAATGTTCAATTTTCTGAACAGCTGTAACAAACATGAGCACTTTGCCTGAATGTAACACCAGGTTCCCTGGTTGGCAATAGTAAGAAAATAATAATAATAAAGTAAGTTAACAGTTATTTAATTATTTATCTCTATTCTCCTGTCGATTTAATTCTCGGGAAAAAAAAAATGATTCTTTCAGACGTGATATCAAACATCACACAGGTATAAACATTACTAATCATGGACGTATTTTAAACAATTGTAAACACTTGACATATACCTTTTAAGGGTAATGATTAACGTGGACGATATGGTTTACTTTGTGGATAAATATATCCTCAACTGTCCAGAGTGTGGAAACACAGAACTCAATTTGAGTGACGCATACAAAACATTTGCAGTGATTGTAAATGGTGGATTAAAGAGATTCAGATTCAAATGTCCATAATAGCATACAATTACACTTTTACCACTAAATACTTACTTTAGATGATCCTTTCTGACACTTGATATAGTCCCCACGTGAACACAATGTCACTGCAGTAACTGTACAAAAAATAAAAATAAAAACAACAGCATTGTAAAAAGAAGCAAGAAGAATAGTTCCAAAGATATTGTACCAGGCCAGAAGGAGGGATAAGCTATTTTTATCTAGCACGAAGAATAAGGGAATATATGAGAGAGAGAGAGAGAGAGAGAGAGAGAGAGAGAGAGAGAGAGAGAGAGAGAGAGAGAGAGAGAGAGAGAGAGAGAGAGTCCGGAAATTTAAAATTTCTGTTCGGCTATAAGCTTATTTGATAATCGTATACTGAAATTGCACGCACGTTTTCATTTTACTAGCGGATTACTATTTTACTAAGAATCTATTTTCATTCAAAATTTTGTCTAAATTGTTCTTCTTGTACACAAATTGTTCATTGATTTATTTTAAAATACATACTGGAATTGTTAACTGTAAATAGTGATTTTCAAAGTGACCACACGTTCTTAACATTGCTTTGGACGCAGTAGGACACAAAAATATACATCGGTTTCTGCTTTTGGTTTGGCCTAGAATTTCAACTTGTTTTATACGCAAAGCCTTCTACAGTAGTAGATTAAGGTGAGGTTTCTTCTCTCAGAGACGCCCCTACCCCTCAAAACGTTATACGTTAACATTTTTGTTAGCAGCCTTTTTTTTTTTAGCTTAAAATGATAACTTTTATATGATAAGGCTTTTCTAACATATTTCTGACAAAATTTGTTTTGTTGGGGTAGGGGGTCTCTGAGATAGGAACAACTTACCTTATTCTACTACTATTACAGCCTATACTTATTATTTTTATAGTTTTAGACAAAATTTCATATTAAACAAATGAAATATTATATATAATGTATCACTATAAGTCAACCCGACATGTTGGATTTGATCTGACAAACAAATTTTGTAAGAGATTTAATTCGATTAGAGCAGCCTCAAGTTATACCGGTATAAAAACTAAAATAATAAGCGATTGTATTAAAAAAGTTGGATATCATATATCACCAAAATATGGGTCGGTGTAGTTATTCGCGACTGAAAATGATGTGAGAATATTGGGTTGGGCAGATGATGTGATGACATTTATTGACAATATGGTTGATATTTTATTTGATAATTATATTACTAAAGTTATAAATATTTGTTTAAAATAAAAATAATAGTCCCCTTTGAGGAATGTTTCAAGATGATTATATACATATGATTATGACTATATACATATGATTATATCTTAGTTAAGGACAGCACAAAACACAGAATCTTAATTACAGTAGCGTATTTACAGCAAGCATATTTACAGTAACATATTAGCATATTTACAGTAACAGTATTTACAGTAACAGTATTTACATATATTTATAGGGACAGCACAGTTACATATAAACTTAATTGTAAGAACTTTAACTCTAGGACAGCACAGTACATGTAGACTTAATTCTAAGAACTTATCCTAGGACAGCACAGTACATGTAGACTTAATTCTAAGAACTTTAACTCTAGGACAGCACAGTTACGTATAAACTTATCTTAAAGACAATACTACGGGCCTTCTCTACGTTCAATAGAAATTTTTGCACACTCCCCCATCATAATCACCCAGGGAGTGCAAAATTGCACCCACCAAGTGACATGGTGGGAGAGTGTACAAATTATCTATTGAAACAATAGACGGGGCTGGCTGCGCCCCAATAAATAATAAATTTTGGCATCAAATCGCCTTTCGCCCGAGAATTTGTCGGTCACGAGAATCGAACCACGGACCTCGAGCATGAAAATCCAACGCGTTAGCAATGGGCCACCGGACTTCATTACATATATATGTTAAAAATGTTATCATATAGTTACCAAACAGCATTCATTTTCTGATCTTGAAAAACACGTAATTTTACATTATATTATTTAATTCTGAAAACATTCTTGTAAATAGAGAAAAAACATAATTTTTGATTTTATATAGTACAGAAAAACGAATATCCTAATGCTTGCCTGAATTACGAACAACACAATTATCTTTAACAGAAGATCGGCCGTTGCCAAGGATACTGCCTGAATGACGCATTACTGCAGATAAATAATCAATATATTCTGTATTACGCAGTTAGACTTAAGCGAGAATCTATAGTAAATACGTTATTTAAGTAGGACGAAATTGCTAGTTATTTTAACAAATACAGAAATGATACCAGGATTTATAGGTCTTAAAATACTATCAGATTTACAAATCTATTATATTTCATTAGCAAAAGAATACAAAACAATATATAATGCTATGTTTGATTGGAACAGTATTATCTCCCTTTTTAAAATCAGATATGGTATACAGAGTTATATTTCTTGACCAACACATAATATCTCGACGTTTGATATTAAGTAAAGCATGCTATCATGATTATATAGATAGAATTTAATTCTACCAGATACTTTACGACGACATTCAAATAGTTCTTTCATCGCTATCTTACCGAGAAGATACTTACTACCTTTTACGTAAACCTTCGACCTATCTAGGTCTATGTTAATTTTTGTATGCTGGTATTGGCTTATTGGATTATGTAAATTGTTATATTTTAATGCAAGCTCGTCTCGTAAACTTTCGAGATAACTAAAGTATTTGCTGTCATCTGATTTGATAAGGGAGAGTTTGATTCTATCAAATTTACTAAAACAAATACCTGAAATTTCATCGTTAAATTCAAATGATAATTGTTGGTTATTAACCATTATTTTTTTTATTTTGCTATTAACTCCATCTGCTAATGTTAAATTTTCAAACATTATTTCTAATGTTTAGACAAAATTAATTGTATAATGTCCAAGCGCTAGTGTGTTAATTCCGTCACTGCAGTATCTTTTATCATCAAAATTACTTAGTCCACATTTTATGATCGTATCAGTTTCAAATTTATGATGGTTTGCTCTGATAACATTTGTTTTGATAAAACTGATGCTATTGCTTAGCGGTGCTTTAAAATCGTCAAAATTCATCATCTTTTTCACATATCCTCGAGGAATACCTTTTGCTTTTTTTGTAAGTTTATTGTCATCTAATATGACAGCGTACATTTTGCTTTTTAGTTCAACAAATTCCCTCACCGGCATAAACATAAACTCATCTTTCATTTTACCAATAACTTTTTTATTCGAATTATCTTGAAATCCACTATATGTCGGATAATCTGATAAATCGAACAGATTTTTATTATTGTAAATATCCATATAGACATCTTCACATTTTATATTATAAACTAGCGAATCTGTATCAGTAAATAGCAGCTCCGGATCTGGCCACTGCTTTTTGGTAAAATTATAGTGAAAATCGTACATCAGCCACTTCGATATATCAAATACAGCTGCACCAACATAAATAGGTTTATTTAACTTTAAATTTGTCTTTCGTCGTTGTATTGCAACAAGATTTTCATTAAATATTTTCATACTAACAAAACCATCATCATTAACTAATTTATTTCTGCGACTTATATCATAAACGATTTCTAGAGACTCTCTTTCGAATATTTTCCATCGTCTTACCGAACACCGAGTTGTTCATCAGCTTGAAAAAGTTTTTCTCAAATTCGGTTTTAGCCACAGCACGACGTTTCGTATTTAGATCAATATAATTTGCCATCCACCTCGACTGATTAAACTTTAGCACGCGATGGACCTTTCTCAGAATTAGTCCAGCATCTACTGCTTATTTTAAATTTTTGTAGCGCATAACATAATTTCTTTTATCTAACAAATTTGGAACTAACTTATTAACAATCGAATTTTTTGCTGTTGTCGTTGCTCGTTGTTCAGGCGATAATAAACTATAATTAATCATCATTGACTCTGCGCAAAACGGATAATCATTATGTAGATCATGTAGCGAACTAGGATAATCTAGATCAACTTCAACAAAATATGAGATATCTGAAAAATCGATATTAATTTTTCTCGGTAAATCTTTTCAGTTTCTTTAAGAAATTGATCTGGAGTTATCCAATGAAATCCACTGTGTGGCATTGGCTCTGACATTGCACAACCATACAAATTATTGGCGACAGATAAATGATGTAATTCGACGGGAGATTTTTATCATAATTTTTTAAGTGCTTGTTATTAGCAGCTGCATATTTCTTTGTTATAACGCTAATTCCGCCTCTGATACCTTTTTAAATAAAGTTAAACATATCGACATCTGTTAAGAGATCTAGTTCTATTTTGCTTATTTTTAGTAGAGCGTCCCAAGATAATCCTGGAGAGGAATAATACCAACAGGGGTCTAATCCATAATTGCTATAGCTTACCCGGCGAAAACTCTCAAAAACATCTGCTAGCAATAATACATCTGTTTTCAAATATAGATCATGATAATCACCAAATGTTTTACAACTAAATTTATTCCAAATATCTTGTACATATTTGTATTCGTCATCTGTGATATTTTCGTTTTTGAGTTGCGAGTAAAATTTATCTTTGCCGGGCAGAGAAGTTTCATTAAATCTGCTCCAATCGTCGAGATACTCGTAAGGAAATATACCTTTTTTTGTCAGATCGATATAGTTTTCACCGAAGCAACTTCGCAAATTATTAAAACTACTGCAACCTTTAACAAGCTCATCTAATGATGCTGCCATAAATTGCAGACTGTCAATAAAACGTAATTTACCGAGCGTCACCGACATATACTTTTCAAAATTATTTGGAATACATTTTATTACGTTATTTAATTTTAGTTTAGATTTAATTTCCTCATCACCAAATGCTTCAACGATGACATGACTATCATAACCACGAAAGTTATGTAAAACTTCGGGAATAAAATCTGGAGCATGATATTTTAAATTGCAACCGTTATGAGCTGCTCCACGATATTGGCCGGTCAAATGACAATGATCTCGCACCTTATCACGGGCTCCGTTAGAATCCACCAGCAACTTTTCACAAATATGACAATCAACTGCTTTATCAAAGTCGAGTTGCTGTTTTGACGTTATTTTCATCGGAGCTGTTTTAAGTAATCTGTTAGAAATTGTATTAACTTCGTCTATTAAATTTTTTAATAGCCATACGGCAGGATTTTCACCTCTATATAACTTTATCGGAGTTGAAAATTTATCGCTAGCGCAACAAACTACTTTATAAGCTACTCCGCAAGGAATATGTTGTTGTATTTTTCTAGAACTGGATTTATTCGGATTATTTTCTGCTCCAACCACTGGAACAAGTAGACACTTAAAATCAGCGTAAATAACAAAAGGAATATTTAGTTTATGATTATAATTTTTAAATTTTAATATTTTTTCTTTTTCGCTGGGCATACTTATTCTTTGAACATTGACACAGTATTTGAGATGCTTCTGCAGTCTTTCATCGCTAGAAAAACCGTGCAAACATCTATAGCAGAAATATTTTTTATTTTTATTTTTACTGTACTGTTTGCCAACTATTCCGTTAAAGTTTTTTATCCAACAATAATGTCCCCGATAAAATAATAAATTTATTGTATTTTGCGTAGCATTTTCTGAGATATATCTCTGGTAAACGTTTTCTCGCTCATCTAGTCCGAAAACATTTACTGAGATACTGTTTTGTTTTTCAAACTTTGGTATATGATTTTCTGCTACTGGAAAAGTTATTCCTAAAAAATTTAGTTCGTCTTTATACGGAAAATACTTGTTTACGCGATCAGCATTGTTTTCTTTTGGAAACATCGCAGAAAGAATAGACCATTGAAAACATTTGTCATCATCGTTTTTGACATTAATACAGCATTTTTTGTTTTTAATTTTTTGAGGGAGATCAACATAGCCAGCGCTATTAGCGCCGCTGCCGTGAAGTACCTTATATTTTGCTGTGCGAAATAAAACTTCTTTTATCATTTCGAATTTCCAACCTGATCCTGACGAAGTAAATTCTTCTAATTTTTTTGTTTATTTCTCGATGTATTTCATCGGCGACCATGGCAATGTTTGTTCCAGTTAATATTTTTCTAGATTTTGCTGTTAAATATGGTTTCGAAATTTCGCTGTCAAAACTTTTTGTTTCAAAAATTACATCAAATATATCCTCAACTGCGTGTAACTTTGATAAAATCGTATGATATTGGACTATAAATTTGATACTTTTATGAGCAGCAAGTTCTCGACAAATAACAGGTTGTAAAAGATGAAATAAATTTCTGGAGCTAAAATTTGCTAAAAGTTTTTGATCATCAAGTTTGTAGCTATGATCGTAACCAGAAAATGCTGAAGCAATTTTTTCTGATTTGATAATGTTCTTTTTAGCAATATCTCGCAATTTTAACATTATATATATATATAATAATATTTTATATTTAATTGAATTTTGTAAGATTTTTAATTAGAGATATGAAAAACCTTATAGTATAATGACAGAAATTTTTAGATATATCAGAATGACAGAGGAAGAGCAAGAAACTTATCATGTACATCCGATGTACAACTTATACGCTGCAAATATGTTAGGTTCTGTTATTAATATAGAATCTAAAAAATATGTTGGTACATCAACACCAGCTGGTATGTTAATTTCAGTAAAAGGTGATGATACAGAAAGAATTAAAATGTTTAGAAAAGATTTTGTTTATACTTTGTTTTGCGGTGATATTCCAGAAGGACAACGACTATACAGAGCAATTGGCGCAGTTGCAGATGATAATATTGAAAATTTATCATTACAAAATGAATTTCAACCTCATCCAGTGTTTGATTTATATGAGGCAAATGATCGAGGAATTATTAGACGTATAAAAATAAAAAAAGTTGTTGGAATTTTGCAGAACAGTGGATATCTTGGTGTGATGGTACGTGGAACAAAAACTAATTTTGTTTATTATCAATCTCATCGTTTTGTATTTGAAACTTTTAATGGCGGTATTCCAAATAGTTTAGTTATCGACCATATAAATAAAATTAAGACCGATAATCGTTTAGAAAATTTAGATCTGGTAACATCAAAAGAAAATAGTAGAAGAGGAGATGCTGGTGGTAATAATTTTAAAAATCCAAAATCAATTATTTCAATAAATTTAGAAACTGATGAAGAAATGAAATTTAGATCAATAACATCTGCTGCAAACCACCTTAAAATTAATTCACGTGTAATAAAATTTGTAGCCGATGGTGAAAGAAGATCAGCAACGTCGATGTTGACATTTGATAGATTTATCTTTAAATACGATAATTAATGATATTTTCTATATCATTCCGAGAAAGACAATTATGACTAAATTCCATGACATCATCGCGATTAAATCATAACGTCATCATTTTATTCGTATCGAGTTTTATTTTGTCAGCTGCTGTTAATAAAAATTTGTCAGATTCGCCTAATGTTATAATAACATCAACAAAATAAAAATTATATCCCAACAAACAAGCTCGAATTGCTTCAGCTAATTCTTTATGATTTAATATATTAACTCGCTGATGATATTTTATTTCTCCAAACATCTTATTATTTAGTAATTAGACAAAAGATTATTATAATAATAAACTTAATTGAGAGACTGGCTAAACTAAATTCGGAAGATTTTGTTTCAGTTTCAAATTTTACATCAGAAAATATTACTAATGACAGATTTGCTGATTATACTGAAAAAGATATTTTACATAACTATGACGACGACGAAGATGATGTTGTTGTTAGTAAAAAATATTTAAGCAGACCGACAACTGGGCGATATAATGTTAAGTACCATATTGCAAAAAAATAATAAAATTTAATTTTACTGTTGCCGAGCATCAAATATTTTGGCAGCTTATAAAACCCTTTTTAAACGTAAAAATAGCTGGACAACAAAGAAATATAAAATACGATTTTATTTTTGTTAAAATATTTAATTTAATGTCAATGGACGGTGCAAGAAAATTACATTTAATATCTTTATGCAAACCAGTAAAATGTAAGTTAGTACTAATAAAATATGAGGAAATTTATAATAATATTATTCGATCGACTTAGTTGGTACCCAACTATTAAATTTATCGCCATATCCACGCCATTTGACTAAACTTTTGTTGCCGCGCTTTTTAATAACTTTTTCAATAACAAATACATCTTGTTCTGTTTTCTGAAGTTCTTGCTCATAAAAGCTGCCAGTTATAGGCTCACCTAATAAATCTTTTAACGAGTATGTAACCGGTATTGTTAAAAGTACTTTATCAGCAACAAATACTTCTTATCAGTTATGAGTATTTCCTTTTTCAAATGTTTTTTTTCGTCAAAGAAATTCTAACTTTATCACCAACTTTAAATTTGTGTCGTCGGTACATGTTTTCGTTTGCTAATATTGGATTTGAAATCGCGTCGTTTGGCGACATTTTATTTTTGCCTAGCGAAAGGGATCTGTGTTTCGTGTTATTATACTCGTCAACAATGTTTTGTAAATTGTCAATATATTTACTCGTATTTTTAGCTGTCAAATATTCGTGGATTTTTTCGTTGAGCGTGCGATTAAATCGCTCGACGATGACACTTTTTCCCTCATTTCCTGTAACATATTTTTTAATATTATTTTGCTCCAAAAACTGCTCAAATATTTTATTAAAACACTTAGCTCCATGATCAGTCCAGATTCTATTTGGTTTTCTTTCTGTGTTAACAATAATTTGTTTTAGCGCATCAGTCATCGATGTCCCTGTTTTATCCGAAACGGGTATACTAAACGCGTATTTGCTAAAAACATCTACAACATTAAAAAGATACCTCTTTGGAGCGCCATCAGCGCCAAGGTTATATTGGGCTAGATTTGAAACATCAACTAAGTCTATCGCCCAGATATCATCAACGGCATTTGCGACAACTTTACGTCGCGGAAACTTTTTTTTTTAGGTCTGTGTAGCTCAGTTGCAAGATCATCATATAATTCTTTTTTACCGAGACTAGACTCTCCGAGTCCGAGTTTATATTTTGCTCCTATAAAACCCTGGACCAGCCTTCGGTCAACACGTTCTCGCATATTTACAGGTTTCATATCACGAAGTTCGTCTAACATTACTTTATCGCAGCTGTGTTTATTTTGTTCGCTTTCTGGAAGATCAATATCTCTGTAGCAGATATCACGGCGCATCGCTATTGCGTCAACTTGATTGTATGGCTCTTGTCCTGGCAGAGGATTATCGTTTTCGTCAAGTTGTTTATCAAGAGGATTATAAGGTCCAGTATATTTATGGCCTGGCAATGTCCAACCGCCTTTTGGTTTGGTCCATTTTCAAATAAATTTATGTATATCTATACCTGTTCCAATTATTTCTCTGTTTTTGCATTTCTGACAATATGTAATAATTTTATTTTGCTCGAGACATAAATCTCTATCGCAATCACAGTCGCATGTCATTATTTATTTAGTTGTCTGCTAAAATAATTTCTGGATATCCCGCTCCAGACAACTTTGTTTTCGGTAAAAACATACTTTTTTTTCTTCCACAGATTGCACAAATACTTTTCAGCATTATTCTATTATTTTTTGTTTTTTTTTCTTCTGTTTTTTCGTCTTTATTTTCTGTTTTAGTTATTTAGTCTACCCAATCTCATCATTAGCGTGAGAAGGTTGTTTGTCAAATTGCAAAATAAACTTTAAAAAATCTGGATTTTTGGTCATCTGTTTAATGAACACTACGCAATAATATCCACAAGCGGAAGTTCCAACTGGTTGAATTTGATTAGACGAATAATTTATTATTTTCGTATCTTGCATTCTGCTCATATACTTTTTTTACTGCGTCACTTGGTGGAATTCCGAAAGAGTCAAAATAATTGTTATCAAAAACAGCTACCCAATGTGTGCCAGATCCCTCATTAAAATCTTGTATATTTATAACACACGAACCTAGCGTTGGTGGAATTGCCATAAGTTCATTTTTAGAATAAACTCCACTGAAATGTTTTACTTTTTTTAGTTTATCAAGTATATAAAAATTACTTAACGCAGATTTTATCTCCTTGTTCCTGGTAACATTAGTCCTCCTCCTACTCCTAACAGATTTGGCAATAGACTTCCCGCCAATCCCGCTAGTAACGGGGCTATTGGAATAAATCCCCCTTTTCGCCTTTGTCGTGTCTTTTTTTCGTCGTTGTCTTTTCTTTCGTCGGTATCTTTTTTTTCGTCAGTGTCTCTTTCATTCGTCGTTGTTTTTCTTTTAGGCATTATATTTATCCATCATATAAAATTGTTACCATTGATCTCGTACGAACATTTTCTTTATACCACTACCTTCAACTGTCTTTTTCGTTGCGCCAGATACTGCTCCAGACGCTGCTGCTAATCCTAATGTACCTAACACTGGCAAAAGTTTTGGTATTAGCGTTCTGGCTATTACAGATAATGCCGGACCAAAGAAGCCGCCGTGTTTTGCCATTGCAGTTATTTGTGCAGCGCTTAAATTTAAAACATAAGGTTTTTTGGCGATCGTATTTATTTACTTGTTTTTTGGTTAACATTTATTTTGTTAAAGTACCCGCTGCGTTATGGTTGACCTTCAATGGTACTTGTCCTTTTTTTGCAACAGCAGTTGCTAATTTTTTAACTTGACCAAATATATTTCTTTTACAATATATTTTGTCATCTTATATAACGATTACAGATTAAACTTGTACTGACATTTTACCTCCAACAGAGTCAATTGTAATAAATCTATCGCTTATTACTAACGCATACACGTTTAACTGCGCTGCTGGAGCTGGAGCTGCTCCTAGTGTCCAAGTAATTTCAATATCAGCTGTGCTGTCTACAGCTCGCTCGCTATGCTTATTAACATCAAAATAAAATATCGGATAAAGTGTACGAAATTCCTCTACTGATATCTGAGATCCATCTCCAAAATCTTGATATTTTTGCAGTGCGTCGAGCAGGTACATGTAAGGTCTAGTAATGTTTTTTTTAGCGTCATCTGCAAAATTGCATTCTATCGCTCGCTCCGGATATAGCTTTGAATTTATTCTAGCGTATATTCGTCTAACATCAGCGCTATCAAATATCGCATTATTTTGTTGTTGGTTACCACGTCGCGCTTGTCTCTGAAATACAACAAATAATTGCCGTGGTTTTTGTTCACTTGGTGTCGTTGTTACTCGCCATGTGTAGTCGGTGGTATTCGGAACTGCTGTTTGATATATTCTATGTTGCTGAAAATAAATTCTGTTTGTGTGTTTTTCCAGCATATGATTTAATTCCTCCATTTTAGTGATAGACGGAGTTATTCTTGGCATCCATAGTGCAAGTATGTTTATGACAAATTGTACATCGGCTCCACCTAACCTGAACATGCAGTCGTTTTGTTCTGATCGACCTAAAATAAGCGTATGCTTAACTCCACGAAATACTTTATTATAGTCCCTGCAAAAGCCAAATATTGTACTTAACGGCAGCATCATTGTAATTTGACCTGATTCTGCTGCAAGTGCCTTTCTCTTAAAATAACCTTCATTGTAACGTACACTTTCAAAACCTACTATATTATTGTTAACTAAATTTAACATTGCAGTTCCATCAGCTGCTGCATCTGGTCGTGTTATACCAAGATTATCACAAGCAGTATTAAGTAAAACTCTTGTAGCGTTTACACCAGCGTCTGCAGCTGGTGCGGTTATACCCAGCGCAGAAGCATAAAGAATAAGAAAATCTCTCACATTTGCATCACTTCCGGCAGCATCAACTCCAGCTGCAACTGCTACTCTTGGAATAAATTCTCTAGATGTCGCATTTCCAATTCCAGTATCTTTAAACCACATCATATTAGTTGCAGTTGACCTTGAATAGTCGTCGGAAAACGATATAATATTTAAGATTGTACTTGCAACTTGTAAGTGATTTGAAATATCTTCGACAGTTTGATTGACCAGCTGATATCGAGCATCTTTAAATAAACACTAACCATCATTTATAAGAGCTACTTCTACGTTAGCTGCAATTTCGGCAGGTGCGGCAGGTGGAACAGCTACTGTCATAATCCGACCACGAACTTCCAACATTGCTTTATGAGGAAGTAAAAATAGGTCCTCGTCTCGAGTATGAAATGTTCTGGAGCCAGCCTTATTAGGTTCGTTAGAATTTTCATCAAGATATTCAACGTATTCGAATTCTGTTACTGTGTCGTCTGTGTCATAAGTTTCTGCTAGATCGAGATAATTTTTTACAGACATTTTTTTATTTATTAGGTTATACAAAATTATTGCGGTGTTGTTACTTTAGATATAAAGTTTTGTATAATTTGTTCTCCTCGTGGCGATAAAAGGTTTTTTGTCGTCGTTATCATTGCTCGTTGAGTTTCTTTTGTTGGTGCGATTTCTGAAATAGCTTGTTTGATTGTCGGTATACCACGTTGTGGATCGCCTTTTACTTTATCAGCTATTTTTTGCCCCACGGCAGTTCCAGCAGCAGATGCAGCTCCAGTTGCAAAAGCTTTTGATGCGTCAAGTGCAATTGGTGCAACTTTATGAGCTATTCCTGGAACATTTTCTATAATTTTAGCAAATATATTTCCCAAAATTCCTCCTACTATTTTTCTTCGATAAACTTTTTTCTCTGTTTCATTATATCTGAAGTTGCATAATTTTATTACCAAATCTTTCGAAAATATGTTTATTGTTCTCGTAAGTGTAAATGATAAGTAACAATTTCATTATTAAGATCTAACTGTCTTCCAGACTGATCTGTCAACTGCATATTTACTTCTGTTATTTGATTTTCAACGTTTAACGGATAATAAATAACCTGACGTGGCCTAATTTGCATAAAAGATCCTGGTGGAACTTCTGGTGAAAAACTATATATCGTTCGTCCTTTACTACCTTTAGCTGAGTAAGATCCAGATGCAATGGAGCAATTTACCAATATTGCGTTTACTTCAGTTACATTTACTGGCAGTTGGCCGTCATACGTTTCGGGATTATCACGATTAAGAGCAGGATATACATAATTATAAAATCCTATCAGTGGTGCGATACTTGTTTGCGATACAAGACTAACTGTTATATCTTTAAATTTCATTCTTGCGCGTAACGTATTATAATTTGGTGTAAGCTCAAAATTATCAGCTATACCTTTATTTTTTTGTTATAAGTTCTTTTATTATTTTATTTAGATCAGTGACATTATAAGTTCCTTGTGGAATTTTAATTGTTTTCCACGCGACAAATGGTGGAGTACGTATAGGAACAGTAAATACAAATTCATCTTTAATTCCAGTTTTTACATTAGCCGTAGCATGCCAACAAGTGCAGGAAATTAGTCCAATTTCATATTGTTTCTCACGATCTAGTTCTATTGGCAGAATATAACTTACTGAAAAATTTGCGATATCTTTATCAGATCGACTAGAGTCTAGTAATAATGTTGCTGACATTTTTTTATATAAAATTGTTACACAAATTTATATCGCCGCGATTAAATCAAATCGTGATGTAAAGTTCCGTATTCGTCAGATGTTAATAAATTTTCTGATCTCAAATTATCAAGTATGTCAATAATTTCATTGTCAATTTCAGCACCAACATTTCCAGCTTCTTTTGATGATATCAATAGCATTAATCTGCCTATCATTTCAGTAACTCATGAAAATATTCTAGCTCCAGTTCCTGTTTTTTTTTCAGCTAACCTTCTACCAATTCTTTATAATCATCAACCAATCGACTTAATTCAGTTTGTCTTTCAATAGGATCCATATCCCTTGGAACAACTGTATCAGCTTTCATACGTTCTTCATCTAGATATTTTGCCTCGGTAATTAAATTATTGTTAATATTTTTGTATCGGCCTTCTTTTATTCTACTAATAACTTTGATATAAAGATCAGCAATAATCCAATGTCGATATTTTTCAATACTGTTGCGGTAGTTTTCATTTTCTAGTTTTACATCGTCAAGATGTACCTTACTTTCTTCTTTTATTTTTTCTAGCTCTTCAATTCTTTCTTCGGATTTGTAATCATCTTTTATAACATCTCGTACTCTCACAGCTTTAAAACCATATTTTTCATTAAAATTTGTATACTCATTATCTGTTATTTTTCTATTTATATTTTCTAAATTAATGGCAAATCTTTCTTTGTCTTGAACATATAATCCATGTTCTTTTCTCCATGCTTCTTTTTTTAGCTTTTTCTTCTTCTCGCTCTCTATTCTAAGTTCTTCTTCTTGTTCTAACCTTCTCTCAATCGGTCCAACTACTGTTGCTTCTGCTAATCTTCGTTGAAGTTCCAGTGGATCATTAAACAACCTTCTTAGTCCAGTTTGTCTTGCAGCAGGATTAGCTATATGCGCTGTAAGTAACTCAGCTAATCTTTTTCTCTCCGCATCAGATCTAGAAATAATTCCTCTAGCAGTTGCTTCTTGTTGTTCTTTAACTAGTCCGAGTAAACCTTTTTCCTGTAGTCGCTTAAGTTCTTCTTCTGATAATGGTTTAGTTTCAGGTTGTTTTCCAAGTAAAGCTTCAGTAACTGGCTTCAGAGCGGCGGCTGTTGTTTCCGCTGCAACCACTTGACCACGTCGTGCTTGCTGTACTTGCTGTTTAAATTTTGCCTGAGATTGCGCAAGTTTTTTTTAGATTTTCTATATGTTTTCTGTACTTTGCTTGTCTTTCCATTAATTATATACTATTTTGTATAAAAATTACTGTAGATATTTTTCAATACAACAGCGAAACATTTTACTAGTATCATTTGTTAGTTTATCAAACAAAAAAGTCATATTTATTTGCCGTTGCTTTATGATATAATTCAATAAATTTATCTTTTGTTACATCGCCACATTGCTCGTTCGCGATATTTCTAACGGCAATATTGTCAAGTCCTGGAAATAATATAAAACAACCAGTGTTTCGCCTAATAAATCTGTCAACATTATAAAAACCTTGGGCTAGATAAATAGAATTACATTTTTTATTTCGCGACAGTGAAAAATATGATCTTATTTTATTCATTTTCCTCGTTGTTTAGCGGAATATCATCAAAAACAACTATCTTATGTTCGGACGAATCAAGTTGATTAACTGGAATAAGTTCTTCTGGTTGTTTGATAATAAAAAAATCTTCGCCAGCCTCAAGATCATCACGAAGTTTGTCATTATAATTGTTAAGTAGCTCGTACTTATCTTGCTGCGGGTTAATCGTATAAAAATAAACGCGATCGTAGTTAAAATTATCTCCGAGAAGTAAATTCATAAGCAAGTTTGTTTTCCCCGATCCAGTTCTTCCAACAATAAGATAATGACAATCTGGAAGTTCATTGTTATGTTAATGTTTCACCAAACGTTCTGCATCAAAATTTAATATCGATGATTTTGCCATTATTGTTATATAATTTTATGCTATATAAAAATTGTCAAACGATAAATAAATAATGAGCTATTATACAAAATTTGGAACATTAGTAGGAGATTCATCAGCTGAAAGTACAACAATAACAGACGGTAAGGTTGATTTATCAGGCTATCTAAAAAAATCCGGCGACACAATGACGGGAAAATTGTTTATGTCAAATAAACGAGTATTAGAGTTAGAAACAGATTATCCGCCAATAAATGTCGCTGATACACAAGCCGTTAGTTATACGCAACTTAAATTAGTCGACAATAATAAACTAGATAAATCTGGTGGAACTTTAAGCGGTAACTTAGATATGTCAGGAAATTTTTTTTATAAATTTGGAGACCAGGTATCCACCAGCAAACTTAAATCAAACTCAAGCGTAAGTTATTTGCAGTTAAAGTATGTTGATGATAATAAACTCGATAAAATAGGTGGGACAGTTACAGGTAATATCAATATGTCAGGAAAAAAAATTATAGACCTTGGAAACCCAGCTGCAGAATCAGACGCAGCAACAAAAAAATACGTCCATGATCAAGAATCTAAGTACGTATTAGTCAACGGTGGTATATCTCATTTCTCAACATGAACAATAATGGTATTAATAATCTTAGAACACCAGAAACAGATTTTGACGCAGCAACAAAGAAATATGTAGACGATAAGGAAATTCCTATGACAACTTCTTTAGCTACAATCAATAATGAAATGACTACACTAAGTATTAATTTTTCTAATCACTTACAAACGTTCTTAAATTTTCGTAGAAATATAAACAAATCTATTAATGAATTTTTTGGAAGTCCAGCGGTTGTAGATATTAAACTCTCCGATATTAACACAAAACTAAACGATATTGTTAGCGGAATTCCTGGTATTATTGAAAAAACGAATCTAGTAACAGAGTTACTTACTAAAATTCTACACAAGAATATCATCAATATGGTATACACAATAGCAACAGGACCATCAATATGGACACCGGACGGTAGTAACACTATTGAACATACCGCAGAAGTAACTGGGTTATACAGGCTATCCGTGTACGGTTTGAGAATTACTTCGATCACTTCGTCATCACCAAATGTACATTCTAATCCTCAAGTGGTGATGCTAACCAAGGGCATAAAAAAAAAAACATTTTCGTTAACAACAAATGAAATATTCGCTAAAAGTTATTTTTGGTGTCTGGAATTCATAGAGGAAATTCAACAATTAGACATACTTTCACAATTAGCCCCATATCAGATATAAAATATGTAAACAAATATTATATAATGAAAAAACATATAGTTGATTTCAATCATATTTCAGAAAAAAATCCAAAACAAGATGTGGAAGCTCTAATGCAATATTATAAATATTATCATAAAAAACTTTGGTGCCTAAAATAATGTTACAAATGCTATAACAGAATACTTCGAATGATATCATATTTGCCACTGTTAATGACTAGCTCTGGTATAATTTCAAGTGGCGCATCATTAAATCCGTTTTTGTTAATAATATCCGGTGTCGGTGATTCTCTTGCAACAGCGTGTAAAACATTGAACCTCGTCTTGCGACTAAAAAAATGCTTGTAAAACAGCAAGTATCACCTATAAAAAATTACTTGATCAAATACGATCTTATTTGCGGGGTATAAAATATGATATGGACGATTTAATGCGCGAGTTCCGTATCATTGACAGTATGTTAACAGATATTCTACCAATGAGAGTCAGCAGATATGAAAAAGATTATCATAAAATATGGGTTACAACAGTAGATGTTTAATTTTGTATAGCTTTAGTAATATTATCAAATAAAATATCAACCATATTGTCAATAAATGTCATCACATCATCTGCCCAACCCAATATTCTCACATCATTTTCAGTCGCGAATAACCACACCGACCTATATTTTGGTGATATATGATATCCAACTTTTTTAATACAATCGCTTATTATTTTAGTTTTTATACCAGTATAGCTTGAGGCTGCTCTAATCGAATTAAATCTGTTACAAAATTTGTTTGTCAGATCAAATCCAACATGTCGGGTTGACTTATAGTGATACATTATATATAATATTTCATTTGTTTAATATGAAATTTTGTCTAAAACTATAAAAATAATAAGTATAGGGCTGTAATAGTAGTAGAATAAGGTAAGCTGAATAAGGTAAGTTGTTCCTATCTCAGAGACCCCCTACCCCAACAAAACAAATTTTGTCAGAAATGTGTTAGAAAAGCCTTATCATATGAAAGTTATCATTTTAAGCTAAAATAGGATGCTGACAAAAATGTTAACGTATAACGTTTTGAGGGGTAGGGGCGTCTCTGAGAGAGGAACCTTACCTTATTCTACTACTTTTACAAATTAATAACACAATCATGCGCATGGCCAGAGGTTTCAATAACATAAAATGGCTTCTTTATTTTGACATTTTATTTTCCTGTCGCTATCAAACTGTTTGTGGCATTTATCTTCAGGCTGAGTTCGCACGTGACCAAACAAGTCTTGACCATCTTTAATCAAGCTATCGAACACTACACACATATCTCCTACTTAAATGTATAGTTAATGGAGTGCCTCCATTAACTCTTTTCCTAAGAAATTAAATGATCTGCATGCATATTTTAAATACTGTACAAACTATTAATGGGTGCTATTGACTAATTGTTTCTTAGTAAACACGCTGATCCATCACTGCCACAACTGGTCTACTCCATCTGCGTCAGTCAGAGCGAGACTTAAAAGTTGCATTGGTTCTCTGGCTGTTAGTGGATTTACTTTTAATGCATGGGCATTGATAATGGAAAATCAAGCTATAGTCTATGTTCTGTTCTCCTCCTACAGTCAAAACGAATCAAATATCCTTAACCATTTTCTATTCATTTTATCGACAACTAATTTTATGTAAAAATAATTACGTTTTAGTATTAAACGGTTTAACAAATATTACAAATTCTTGGTATTAGGAAATAGATAAATGGAATCTTAATAGGTTATTATTTACATATTTTAGAAAATCATTGTCTTGGCTAGTCATAATATTCTAATATTGAAATTAAGAGTTTAGGGATGTGCAGCAAAATCTTCTTAACTTGTGCGTGAAGGAATGGATCTCAAGCTATTTGTTTAGAGGTTTTCTAGTGTTCTGCCCAAGAATACTGTAAAATCTCCTTAAAGATAATTTTAGGACTATAATTCCTTTTACTGTTTATGAGTTACCCCCTATGGAATTTTGACCATACTTAAGGACGACCTCTCTACTAAGGATGACCTCCCTTTTGTAAATGACCATACTTATGAATGACCTCCCTATTGTATTTGGCCATTCTTACGGATGACGCCGCTGTTGTATTTGATCATACTTAAGGCTGACACCGCTACTGAAGCTGTAATAATAACTATAGATGAAACTGATAATAAGCTAAATTACGACATATCAAATTTTTCAATGTGTTTTACCTACAACGTGAGCATATTCTTAGCATGAACAAAACCATTATTCAATAAGCAAAACAAACACATAAAATTTGCATTTCTACAGACTGATTTCAAATCACGGTACACGTCATTTAAATCCATTTCGTTTCTAGTGTTACGAATATCTAATTTAATTACTTGTGTGTTAATATTAAATTCTTTTTATTTTATTTTTGTATCATTACATTTTATTGTAATGATTATTTTCACGGGATCTGATATTTTTGAAAGAGATATTATGTTTACATAAAACGTAGTATGACTCGCATAAGCACAATTTTATCCTGCCATGGTTTGTCGATTGAGTAAACACTACGCAAAAATGATTGGTTATTGCCAAGGTCATTTTCCTGGCCCACGTGAAATTGCATTGTTTACTGCGTTATTTGATGATGAAATAGCCACGCGTTTCATTGTGCGCGCCTGAAATGATGTCTTAGTTCTCTTTAAAAATACTCAGATCCCCGTGAAATATTGAGTCGTATAATATATCTTCAAGAAGAAGGATATATTTCTATTAGGTGCCGTAAAGAGTTGTATTTTTACATCTTTGGAGCTCGAGATGTTTTATAGATGACAGCTTGTTCAGAAGTTCATCTAGTTTTTAGAATATAATAATTTATTCCTTGGAGAACTATACAAGTGATTCCTTTGTATAAAAGTTTTAGGACAAAGACATTCAGTGGAAATTTACCCTAAATTGAAACATTACAAGTTGTGGTTCAACGTGGAAATCTTGACATTCGTATAAAGATTTGTCCTGACGTCATCATCCTCCATCTTGGAACGTCATCAAGATTCGAACCTGGATTTAGTTAAAATTATTTAGTGATAGGACTTGTATTTTTTCAGTACTAGGATAAATGTTTGGATTGTCTTCACAAACCGTAAGTCCTATTTCATATTTTCACCTTTTCACCGTGTTTTCTAGGGAAATAAATTATTTTTGTTAAAACTTACAAAGCTTGTTGTCTTCATTCTTTTCTTTTGTTACTTTTGAACGGCCTATGCGCAACACTAGGAGAATAACATTATAAACAAAATGAAATGAATAAAAAGCCATCTTACTGTGAATTGTTTAAAGACGTTTAAGGTACAGTTTTGTATAAAATCTTACAAACAGAGTGGAAAATATCATATTAAAGGATACAGCCAACGGGATCGCTAAGATAAACATATTTCTATTGAATACTAGAACAATAGAACATATATAAAGAAATAGAAGCAACTATTATTATTTTCTAGAGAACTGACAAAATATAAATGCAAAGGTATCGTGCAGTTAAATCAATCGTACAGTCCACTCAATGGGTCTTTTTAAAATATGTTTATTTATCGAATAAATAACAAATAAATTCAAAAATAGTGCTTTCTTTTTTTACAATCTAATATTATAAATCATTCCCATCTTAGAAGAATTTATAAAGGAGCATAATTCAACATTAGTTCTGAAATGTAACGTCTATTAAAGGAAACGTTAGATAACCGTTTAGATACTCTCAGATATCTCCGTAAAGCGAGTAGTATAATGTGGGGCACTCTGGTCTCACGTAGGCCTTAATGTTAAATTTGGGTGTTTGTACCCTGGGGTCTATGGGAATTTAACATGAGTGGGATACTCTAGGGTCAGTGGGAATTTTACATAGGGAATGTATAGCGACAATCTATTAGGCCTGGCGGCGGAGAAGGGGAATTTAACATGAGTGGGCCTGTTTAGGGACAAGGGAAATTTAACACAGCTACAAGGGATTGGGACTGTCTAGGGACAATGGGAATTTAATATGGTGGGACTATTTGGGGCACTAGATAGGAATTGAACATGGATGGGACTGTAGAAGGACAAGGGCAATTGGATAGGGTGATGTCACGGTACTGGACACTGGGGAAACAATAGCAACAATGTTGCAAGTGGCTGACCTCATTCAAGCGGAGTAGTCAGGAACAGTGTTGCAAGTGGCTGACCTGAATATGCGCTACTCTAGAGGCAAGGGACAAATAGAGACATAGACATAGAGACAGGGTTAGAGACACAGACATACATAGATTTATCTACATAAATCTATCACACAAACATACTATACGGACAAGGGGAAATTTAACATGGGTGGGCTACTATACGGATAAGGGAAATTTAACATGGGTGGGACCATATACGGACAAGGGGAAATTTAACATGGGTGGGACTGTCTAGGGACAATGGGAATTAAACATGGGACTATCTAGGGACAAGGGGACCTTGAATATGGATGGGCATGTCTAGAGACAATGGGGAAATTGTATAGCGCCTGTCTAGGGACAAGGGTGATAGAGGGCCAAAAACAATAGAGACAGCGACAGACATACTCAAATACAAACCTGAAATTTATATATAAAGCATTACCTAGACCTGAAATTATGTTGGCGGTGTTCATAAATTTGCATTATTGTAATGATGCTATAAATAGCTATAATCAAGGAAAAGACCAATGCCAAAATGGGTGTGACTAAAAGTAACGCTAAAATTACGAAATTGTCCCAGAATTTAACGGAGACTAAACATATCCCTAAATATTAGATTACATTGGTTTAGACTAAAATGGACAAACCTAGCATATATTTATAGCCTCAACTTGTGTGACGATCCTGTTTAAAAACTCTAGTATCTATTATAGCTACAATCTGTGGAAATTCCTATGGAAAACCCCAAGTCGGTATTAATAGCCTCAAAATTTCTGGCTTCAATGATGTCACTATACTGGGCACTAGGGGGAAAATGGCAACATTGTTGCAAATGGCTGACCTGAATACGCGCTACTGTAGGTAGGTAGGTAGGTAGGTAAAATGAATTTGATAGGGAGAAAGGGAGTTTTATAGGGGCAAACAAAGACTAATACACACACACACGCACGCACACACACACACACACACACACACACACACACCAACGTTATGTGTTAGCTTAGAATGTAAACGAAGAAGATGGAATCTCACAAAATAGACTATCCCTTACATCACACAAAATACTATCCATCACATTAATTATACCATTGAACACCCCCTAAACACAGTATCCAAAGCGCCTTAGTATTAGTGTAGAATTTAAATCTCACACTAGGTAAGTCAGAAATGGAAAAAAACGCTAGTATATATTTATAGTCACAACTTGTGGAAATTCCTTTTGTAAAATGCTAGTATCTATTTATAACAACGTGTTATAGCGATGGGTTAAGATATGTGATAGCTATGGGGAGATTAATTCTTCCGTTAACCTTAATGTATCTCTTGTGTATCTGTATGTAATTTTATGGTGTATCTAGTGTGTCACTGAGCGTGTCTCATTAATGTATCTTTATGCATCTTTTTCTTATGAAGCTAAATTTCATTTAGAAACAAGTTTGGTTAGTATTGATTAGCATATACTTTATATACATATATCTTGCTGGTATTGTATTAGGCAAGAGAGAATAGACATCTTTTCCAGACATGTGAGTGCTGCTACTGCTGCTGTCTCTGCAGTTTCTGCAACTTATATCTCTCTATCCACATCTCATCTTCTTTCTTCACTTCTTCTCTAAAGACCTCTTCTATGAGGTCTTGTGCTACTTTAAGCATCCTGACATTCTTTATTTCTTCCGACTTTCACATCAGGTTTTGCCTGACACGATATAAATGCACATGGGCTTCGTTCAGCTTAGCTAATTTAGAAGACGAGTCAACAATGGATGTCTAGATTGGCGATTGCTCCGATTATATGTCTCAATCGCGGATACGATAGAAAACATCCCTGCGGTTTGTTTAGGGTTTTTCTTGGTAGGAATGCTATAGCTCACATAACCCAGAGGGATACAGAGAAGTCAAAGAGCATATATAAGGATAAAACATTTTAAAACAAACCACAGACACCATTTTTTTTTTCAAAATACAACATTTTTATTCAACCAACAAACAGACAACAAATCAATAAGAATCCATACAATATCAAATTATTTTTTTTTCAAACAGCAACTTTTTGGTCAGGACTTTGCCAAAATGAGTGTCGTAAATTCTGGCAATGATGTCCACCAAATGTTGACCGTTGAAATAATAGCTGCAGAAATTATCATCTCATAGAGGCTCAGTGGAGAATTGGTTTGTGATGGGTTTTTTGGGGGGATTGGTAAAAACCAGGATCGTTGGTATCCAAGTTTTCTTGTACTTGTAGATTCCGGATTTCGACGCAAAATTTTGTTTGATTTTTGGTGAGGTTTAGGATTTGTGTGGGATGAATGATTTCGTCAAAAGCCACTTCCCAATCGACTTCGTGGTCCAATTTGATTGCCTGAGACAATTTGGCCGTGAAAGAGGACAAATTATTGTGGGAAAACACATCCATGGAACTGTCACTGGGTAAAGTTAAGTAAAATTGGCTATTCATAATTCCAGAGTTCTGCTGTCCGAGGGGTTGCTTGAGGTCGGAGGAGTGTCCAAAAGAGGGTTGTTGTTGTTGTGGTGACTGCTGGGAGAGTGACTGACGTTGGTCGCAAGACTCCCGTTGTTACCGTCAGAGTATTTTAGGGAAGGATTGGGTAGAAGGTAACCTATGAAACTGCTCAGTAAAATGGTCCACAGTTGTTTTTGTCCTTGTTGCAAACTCAAGTTGGCAATGGCAGCACCGATGACACAATACACCACAAATATTTGGCAGAAAAAGACGATTTGCGTGTTAGGCACACGTTTCTTACGCCACACCCAGAGAGGTTGCTTTTCTAGATCTTGCAGAGAAGAACTCGGTAAAGGAGTGGTCACGGTTGTGGTTGAGGCTGTGTTGAAGGGCATGATGGTCACTTCTTTTATAGTCGATGACTTGCGAAGCGTCGATCCATGAATCAAATCTGGGAGGATATCCTTTCCAACGCACTTTGACTTCTTTGACACTACGTTTTCCCACTTTACGGGTTCTTTGATCGACAATGCTTTCGATGGTCACGCGTTGTAACTCGAGCAAGTAAAATGTTCCTTTTAACACTTCCCCGTTCATGTCTTCCAATTTATAGACGGCAGGATGACGGCTAAGCACTCGTTCAGTGACATGAAACAATTCGGTGGTCCAGTTGGGTAAGTAACCTTTGTCGAAAGTGCGTTTGGTTTTTCCAATGCGCACTCAGTCTTCCGATATCAACACTCCACCTTTCTTGGGGACAGCCGCAATCGGGGACGTATCAAACAGGCTGTCAAAGACGGTCACTTCGTTGTCGGGAGTCATTTCTTGGAGGGCACATCCGATGCTCCGATGGTACGATTTGTTGTACGCTAGGACCAGGTGCGGTAAGACGTCAATGTACTTGAGGGTGTGCTGATGCGTAAAATATTTCCATATGAGTTCTTTCAAGGTGCGTTGAAAACGTTCCACGATGCTGGCTTTGGTTTCTGAATTCTAGGTGGTAAAAAAATGAATGTCTCGTTTCTTCAATTTTCTTTGGAAAGCTTGGTTTAGAAATTCGGTGCCTTTGTCGGTTTGCCATTGAAGAGGATGACGACCACTTCGTTTCAACACCAGTGTTAAGGCTCGCACTAATTCACTGCTGGATTTGGAAGTCAAAGGTACGACCCAGGCAAATTTGGAAAAGACGTTGATGACACAAAACAAATATTTGTAGCCACGATTGCAGGTGGCCAAGTGAGAGACATCGGCTAAATCAGCTTGCCATTGATGATCGATACCCTCCACGTGACGTCTGAAAAATTTCCGTCGAATAGGTTTGTGTAACCTGTATGTAGCTTGTTCTTGTAACCATCATTGCACTTGAGGTAAACGGACACGTTTCAGTCTTGTTTTGGCAGCACGATAGAATTTCTGAACTCCTCCGTCACCCGCAGGATGGGATGGATCGTAATAAATTGTGGCTAACAAATGCTCCATTAGGACTCTCTCTTCAATAAGCCACCCACTCTTCACGGATCCTACTCTGACCAGGGTGAACTTCACGTTTCCGACGTGACACGGGAGTAGAAGTCGAGGGTAGTGGTGGTGGTGGCAATAGGATGGCTTTTGTCTTGCTTTCTATTTTTACTTCTGCTTTCCTTCATTCTTTTTCACTTCTGTCGACAGAGGAGTGGACATCATCTCTTTAACCCAAGCTTTGAGTTTTTCTCATTGAGGTGTGACGGAAGGGGTCAACAAGGACGCTGCAATCTTAGTTGGGATGGGAGCCGCTGACGGTGTTTGAAACACTACTCGTGCCTCTTCTTCCTCTGGCATCCGTGGGGATGCGTCTGTTTTGGTCACTGGTGGTGATAGTGATAACATGTTAAAGGGATGATGAAGATACTAGGCCAACTAGCTCGATCTAACTTTTCGTCGATGACTCTGAAAGTGGAGAAAGAGGTAGCAGAGACAGCAGAGGTAGCCATAGCAAAGGTGTTGACAATTTTAAAACTAGAAGAGACAAGACAAGAGTTTTTATACCTTTTTTCAGGACACGTTTATTCCAAACTTTAAAATTGGACACGAAATACAAAAAGGCATAAGATCCAAATGGCTAAGGACATCGATAAAATGCACATCAAAATGATCAACGTGGAATATAAACATGTCACTGTACAACATGGGTGACGAAAGTGTGGTACCCTAGAAGAATGTATATCGGTCTTGGACGTTTTCCCTTTTTATATGTTAATCAATATCAGCGTGTCCGTACGGTAAAATGAAATAGTTGGGAAACCGTACTCGCTTCTGGTACACGATTTGATACAACTTTTCTAAGGGTCGACTGACGATTTGGTGTGTGGGTAAACGTACAATCTTGTGAGGTTTATAGATGGTCACTTAAAATTATTGATTCTCTCCAGATTGCAACGTTTCTTTCAATACGCCAAAGTTCACCACTTGACTGGTGCGATGATTGAGAGTCAATCCTTTCACTTTACACTCGGTGTGCACTTCTCTTTCTGGGTCCCGGTATTCATAACCGTAATTTTAGGAACCGCCACAGACAAAACTTAGAATCTTGTCGTCGGGGTG
>JAECUM010094514.1:0-45561 GCA_016617855.1 Megalonaias nervosa | reverse complement strand
AGATGCATTTGAAGTTCTAAAAGCTTAGCAATTCTGCTGCTCATTTTCAGTATTGTCTCGTTGACGATGGGTAGCCAGACTGACGTTCGCTTTACATACCTGAAGCAAGGACGTGAAGGTAAACATCCCCAACACCAAAACTTACCATCACATCAAACGCGCGGACCTAAAAGAAACACTCACGTTGACTTTTTTACTTACAAACACAGACATGCACGATTCGACAAGATAGAGAAAACGAAAGGTGAATTTTTTTACTGATAAAAGAAACGAAGTGCTTATAGACACACTTCTATTTTTTAAACACACACACACACACACACACACACGCACAAACACACACACACACACACACACACACACACACACACACACAAATTTGTTTTCGCAATTTGAATTAGTATGTCTTTTCTAGAGTATTGGGGTAGCCCTGAAAAGGGCTGTCTTTTTGTTGATGGGGAGTGATGACAATCTTTTTTTACTGTCTAAGATTGCGTCCCCGTCTGGCAGCAGGCTTTCCTATACGATACGGCCTGCTTCTGCGGAAAGAGAAGAACTCTTTGGTGTCCACACGGCAGTCGACAAAACCTCTGTCTGGTTCTTGCTGCTGCTGCTGTTGCTCGTGCTGTTGTTGTTGCTGTTCTCTCTGCTTCTGAGGTCTGTACTTCTCTGTCCATTCTTCTTGTTCTTTCTTAATTTCCTCTCTAAAGACCTCTTCTATCAGGTCTTGGGCTATGGATAACATCCTGACATTCTCTATCTCTTCAGGCTTAGGTATCAGGTTTAGCCTGACACGATGTAAATTAACGTAAGCTTCGTTCAGCTTGGCTAGTCTGGAAGGCATGTTCATAGGTAGACGAGTCAACCATGGATGGCCAGACTGGAGACCAACCCGCTTTATATGCTTCAAACGCGGACGCGATAGAAAATATTCCTACTCGGTTTTAGTGTCGGAACGCTATAATAGCTCATGTCATGGTGAGGGACAGAGAGAAGTCAAAGAGCATTTGTAATGATACATTTTTTTGAAAACAAACAACAGACACATTTTTTCCAAAACACAACATTTTTTATTCAACAAACAACTAACCACTAACAAGTAACAATAACATCAAACAAATTATTTTTGACAAGGTTGACAACGTTGTGAAATCATGTGAAATTTCCATTGATTTCTAAAGACAAAAGATAGCCATAATGGTCACAAAACCATCGATCTACTTTCTCATCATTTCTAGAAGAGTGACGATCAAAATAAGTCACTAAATGTTCTAAAGGATATCCAAGACTGCGATGATGAAGAAAATACACACAATATTGTCCACACACCATGGAATCTGTGCCTTGTAATTTCACATTATTGTATCGTGTCGTCTGGGCATTTCTTCTCATAAAGTCAATGATGTCGTCTTCTAAAAGGGGTAATCCATACGAATCAAAATATTCCACATAATCCTCTTGAGGGAAGTTGACAGCAACCCAGAGAGTTCCTGGGAGATGACTATCGTCCGTGTTGATGACATAAGCTTGATGGTCTTGAGGTTTGCGATGAGGAAGTTCATCTTTAGCGCACACGACAGGATTCCAAGAAGCAGTATACGAACTATTGTTCAAAAGGTAATAAAGTTCCCAGGTATCCATTTTTTTGTTGTGTCGTTTTTTTTTTCACAGATAATGATAAGTCATCAATTCAATTCTGACTTTTCGTTTGAAACGCTCTGTCAAGTAGCCGTTTCTTCGCCTTTTCTCCCAACTTTGAGCTAAGAGAGCTTCGATGCGATAGATCTCTAGAGTAGTCAATGGAGGGCAGGAACGATCACCCAAGCCTTTATACTACTCATGCAACAGTGCTTCTTATGAGATGAGACTCCAAGCGTCGTCGAGATGCTCGTCCAATTTTTCTTCTTGACTCATCATCAGACATTTATCGTGTTGAATTTGAGTGGGATGATCGTTTTGACATCCATAACAATCTCTCTTGGTGAATTCCGTAATTTTATCCGCCAGGTGTTTAGCAAAATAGGACACTAAATGTTGTTTTTGTTCTGGCCATCTGGACTTCACCACTACCTCGTCCTCTTTGTCTTGGTCTTGGGGTTCTGTTTTCACGCTATCCTCCCATTCCATTTCCAAAGCTTCTCTATCGTTCACTGAGGGATAGGAGTCTTCCATTGTTTCTAATAGTCTAGAATGACTTCTCTCAAACTGTTGATTTCGATGGTATTATCGAATTCGGCATACAAGATGACGTTCACCGTCTCAGCGAGAGCTTCTGCAAACTGAAATTCCACACGCAGTTGACCGGATTTTATAGGGTGGAAATGTCCCTCGTCGCTTCCTTGGTCTCGAGTGAAATCAAAGGCTAACAAAGTGTAACCTCCTTCATAATCTTCGTACGAAATGGCGTGACTGGTATTGGTTCCTAGTTGTCCGGTAGCTTCGTACAGGGACAAGTACGATCTCAAGTAATTCTTCTGGGCAAAGTTAGGTTCGAAGGGTCTGGTACACAAAGTCTTTCCATCGCGACTGACTTCGATCTTGGACACTCTGTAGTGCTTAAACTGGAAAGGATTTTGATCGTGGGCTCCGTTGAGGGCTCCATTACTGACGATGCCAACGATTAAACGTTTGCGTAATTGTCCTTGGAACAGATGATCTTCGATCTTGGATTGAAGTTCAGCAGCAGTGGTGAATCTTTTCACTTCTACACGTCGTATCGGATACTTGGCGGAAGTTCTGCTCAATGTTTGACTGATGTCGTTTCCCGCTTTAGGTAACACTTCTACGCGACGCACGTAAAGTCTGGCTTCTTGGATGATGGTTTTGTACTCGTTGGCATGAGCCATCAAATGGAAAGCGACACTGCTACGATTTAGTCTCAGGCGAATATCCACTCCGTTGAGCAAATACTTGTCTTGTATCCACATGTCCAAATGCAAGCGATCCATCAGTTCTAAACTACGACTCTGCAGGATTTTCTTTCGACGGTCGTTAAAACCCACATTGTGAGGATTGTCATCTGCTGTCAGGGCTGTGTCGTTAAAGTGTCTTCACCTGCGGTGTCAAGTTTCCATACCACGCAAGCATCCAGACGAGTGCTCTTGGCCTCTTTTCCGTACGTCAAGAGATTTTCCATGTACGCTCGGTACGGGTAAGTATCCATCCTGATGCTGACCAATTTGTTATTCAAGTACAAATCCACTTCGCTGAACAAGGAATGCATGAAATTGTTGACGGGAGCTACTCTGACATCGGCACCCGGACTGGTGTTGTCGGTTTTGATCACTTTGAGTTTTAGGTACAAGTAAGTGCTATTCAGATCGAAGTAATCTTCGGGTTGTCCTTTGATTTCAAACTCGATGGGAGCTGAATCCGTCAAAGAGGAGACGGGATGAAATTCGACCCATTGGGATTCTTGCATTGTCATCATGGTGGGTGGCATGGCAAACAGATCCAGTTCTGACTTGGAACAAGCGCAAGACTCTCGGCGCATCATTTTCTCTGATTTAATAATCATAAACGTCTACTCTCAGACGGTTTTTCTTTTCTTAGATTTTCTAACTCTAGGGGTGTGAAGTACTCTCAAGGGGTGTCTTCGTCGTTTTTTTCTGCCTTGTCCTTGCTGTGCCGTCAGGGAAGCAGGAATGACTGACTCAGAATTACCCAGGGCATTTATAGGAGTTTCTCGTCGGTCTAAAATGTCTTTACTCGTTTGAAGCAAGACATTTTTGCCTGTTCCCAAGAAAGCTTCTTTGGGATTTTGTTTGTCAATGATGACATTTCGGAGAAATTCTTTGCCGTGCGTCAACGCGGCATCTTTCAAGGCGTGCAATCCCCGTGTCACCATCGGTTTCGAAACAGGAACCACTGTATGAAAGGCTGATTTTAGCATATTACCTAAACCATGTCCTCGCTGTCGAGCGACTCTTTGGTACACAGGATACATGACTGACAAAAGGTTAGAGTAATCGTTTTCGAAAATGGAGTTTCACTGTGACTTTCCCTGTGGTGAATGGAATATTTTGTCCCAGATCTCCTTTTATAGTAATGTTGACAGTGTCGAGATACGACTTACTGACGGGCAAATGGTGAGGATTTACAAATTCGCGGTGAACGTGATAGGTGTTTCCACCTTCCTCGTCAGCATTCGTGGCAGAATCCACTTTGAAAGGAATGACACGCAGTAACGGTACGGAGGTGTGTCCCACCACGTTGTACTCCGCCACATCGGAGTACACAAAAATCAAATTCAGTCCTTGGTTCATTTCTGCAGGGAATTTAAAATATTTCCCAAAATCTGAGTGACCGTTCATGGCTGGTATTTCGTTTGCAATCTTGATCACCTTTGGGTCTCCACCCAAAATGTCATTCAATTCAGGACAAAGTGTAGTGGCCAATACTTTGTCCTCTGAAGATTTGATTAGTAGGCGACGAGATATTTTGTGGTAATCGATCGTGACACTTTTTATGGTTTTCTCCAAGACTTTTTCCAAACACGTTATTTAACCTGTCAGCAATAGCGTTCACCAAATGTTGACCATTAAAATAATAGCCTGAGAGAATTTTCAACCGATAAGTGGTTCGTTTAGTTTTGGGGTCTTGTGATTTCATAGAGTCAGCTACAATGCTGCGTTCATCCAAGGCTTGTTCCACTTGCTCGTCATAAGCTTCTACTTTAAAAGTGTTTTGATTTTCAATGATGCTTTTCATTTGTGTAGGGTGAATCATTTCCGCCAAAGCCACTTCCCAATGGGCTTCGTGATCCAATTGAATGCCCTGAGGTAATTTGGCTGTGTAACAGCACAAGGTATTATTGGGAAACACCTCCATGGAACTGTCACTGGGTAACGTTCAGTAAAATTGGTTGTTCATAATTCCACAGTTCTAGTGTCCGAGGAGTCACTGGAAGTCAGAGGAGTGTCTAAAAGAGGATGGTTAGGGTGACTGTTGGAAGGGGGACTAACGTTGGAGGCAAGACTCCCGTTGTTGTTGTTCCCGTTAGAGAAATATTTCAGAGACGGATTGGGAAGAAGGTAACCAATGCAACTGCTAAGTAAAATGGTCCACAATTGTTTGTCTCCTTGTTGCAAACTCAAATTGGCAATGGCAGCACCGATGACACAATACACCAAAAGATTTGGCAGAAAAAGACGATTGCGTCTTAGGCACACGTTCTCCACACCACACCCACAAGGGTTGCTTTTGTAGATCTTGCAGAGAGGAACTGGGCGACGGAGTGGTTACTGCAGTAGCTGAGGCTGTATTGAAGGGCATGATGGTCACTTCTTTTTATAGTCGATGATTTGCGAAGCGTCGATCCAGGAGTCAAAACTCTGCGGATATCCTTTCCAACGTCCTTTGACTTCTTTGACACGTCGTTCTCCCACTTTTCGGGTTCTTCGATCGAGAATGCTTTCAATCTCGTACACGTCGTCTTCTTTTTTGGTCACACGTTGTAACTCGCGTAAGTAAAACGTTCCTTTTAACACTTCCCCGTTCATGTCTTCCAATTTATAGACGGGAGGATGACGACCACGCACACGTTCGGTGACACGAAACAATTCGGTGGTCCATTTGGGTAAGTAACCTTTGTCGAAAGTGCGTTTGGTTTTGCCAATGCGCACCCAATCTCCAGGTGCCAACACTTCATCTTTCATGGGGACAGTCACTGTTAGGGACGGACGTTTGGTCCGATGACGGTCACATCGTTGTCGGGAGTCACTTCTTGGGGGGTACGTCCGATGCTCCGATTGTAAGATTGGTTGTACGCTTGGACGACATGTGGCAAGACATCGATGTACTTGAGGGTGTGTTGATGTGTAAAATATTTCCACATGCTTTCTTTCAAGGTGCGTTGAAAACGTTCCACGATGCTGGCTTTGGTTTCGGGATTCTCGGTGGTGAAAAGATGTATGTCACGTTTCTTGAATTCTTTTTCGAAAGCTTGGTTCAGAAATTCGGTGCCTTTGTCAGTTTGCCATCGAAGAGGGTGACTCCCACTTTGTTTCAACACCAGTTTGAGGGCTCGCACTAACTCACTGCTCGATTTGGAAGTCAATGGCACGACCCAAGCAAATTTGGAAAAGACGTCGATGACACAAAACAAATATTTGTAACAACGATTGTAGGAGGCCAAATGAGAGACATCGGCCATTGATGATCGATGCCCTCCACTCGGGTGCGACTTCTGGAAAATGTTCGTCGAATGGATTTTTGTAAGGTATACGTGGCTTGTTCTTGTAACCAGCGTTGCACTTGAGGTAAACGAATACTTTTCAGTCGAGTTTTGGCAGCACGATACAATTTCTGAATTCCTCTGTAACCTGCAGGATGGGATGGATCGTAGTAAATGCTGGCTAACACCTTCTCCATTTTTTAATAAATGATCCAATCTTCACTGATGCTACTCTTGTCTTTCTGTGGTATTTTCTTGGTTTGTAATGCTTTGCGTGTCCGACGAGCAATAGGTGTTGAGGAGGAGGACAGTGTTTGAACAGGGGAATCAGTTCTTGTTTCACTTCTGTCTTGGCTTTCGTTTTCTCTTCTGAGGAAGAAGGAGTAGACATCATCTTTTTAATCCAACCAATTCTGGATGTAGGTGGTGTTGTTAACTTGCATACTTTTTCTGGTGGAGTTTGAAACTCTTCTTCTTTTTCTGTCTTGATCACTGGGACTAGTGGTAGTGGACTTTCTGTCTTGACCATTGGAGGTGGTAGTGGTGGTGATGGACTTTTCATCAAGGCCTTGAAATCTTTCAGAGTGGATAGATCTGTTTCGTCTAAAGCTTTCTGGTGAAAGAGTTGCAGTCGTTGTAACAATTGACCGTACCGGTGAGATTTTTCTGTTTCTGACAAATCGCTGCGATCCATCAACGATCGCAATTCGTGTTGTAACTGGGACATCTCGGTCAAATGAGAATTGGGAGGTAAATGTGGGGTTCGTTGTTCTTGCCAACGATGGTATTCCATCCATCGTTTGTAAGGGACTAAAGCTAGTTTTCGTCCTTCCATCAGATTTCAAGGATCACGTCTGAGATCTTTTGATTTCAGAGGTCCCTTTTATCTTCTTGGACCTTTTTATCTTCATCCTTCTAGGATGTTTCCCAATAGTCCTTTCAGCAAGGGTACTCCTATTGTTCCCATTACTCCTTTCAGTAACATGGACAAAAAGGGGAAAATTCCTCCGTGTTGCACCAACATCTTTTTCTTTTAACGAATGGGTATTTTCTTTTGGACCATTTGGCGAAGAACGTGTCGATGTTTGGCTAAGCATTCTTTCTGATGTTTCCGCAAAGGTATTGTGCCTTTCAAGACATTCAGACAACATTCGCACACGGTATCGATGACGTCTTTGGAGGCAGTTTGAATAAGTTTTTTTCGCATGGGTGGAGGAGCTTTCGACAAGACGGACAACATGTCCCAATGTTTGGCTAAACGAGTAGGCAGTCCTTTCCTTTTCTTTCCTTTGGGGGTAGAAGAGAAATGTCTTTTTCGGGGTGACATCTTTCTCGGTTGGCTTATTGGTTCCGTGGCACACAGTCAAAAAATACACTAACGTCGATGACTTGTCACATGGTCTTTTATCCATTTTTAGGGGACTATCGCTTCGTAATAAAGGTGACGATGTGTTTTCCAAAATCGCCAAAGAATAGTCATCTTTGGTGATTCCTCTTTTTCTTGGGACGAGTGTGTCTTTTCAGGGGTTGACGTGTATGTTTGACTAAGCGTTTTTTTCGGATGACGAAACTGTCTTTTTCTTTTTCTTTTTCCTTTCTGGACAGGAGAACGACAGTGAGGAGCCGTCTTTTGGTGTACAACCTACACTGACATCCATGGCTCGACATACGTCCTTTTACCTTTTTTAGGGTTAAAATTAATCCCTTTGAGAGGTACCGTAGCATATCCTCCCCATTGGTTGCTCCTTTTTTTCTTTGGACGAGTGTGTCTCTTCTGGGGGTGACGTCGATGTTTGGCTAAGCGTTTCTAAGGATGACGTGACTGTCTTTTTAGTTTTCCTTTTCCTCTTTGGACCGAAGAAGAAACACGATGGTAACGGTGTGCACTTCTTGGAGGGGACATCTTTGGGCGTTTAGCAGCACAAAAACACTGACCCGTATTGTTTGCCTCAGGTCTTTTTATACTGGAATGAGTCGCCACTGATTGTCTTTACGTCGTATCAACTTGATGACAGGCAACACACGTCGTGGAGGAGTTCGCAACGGACTAAATCGGGACAGTTCTTGCTTGGACAAATCCAGTAAACTCTGTAACACACCCGTTCTCTCTTAGACTTTGATTTTGGGGGCAGGTACTTTGTGAGCAGCGGCCACTGTCGCCAAAGAGGAAGAGGGTGTCACCGCTGGAGGAGAAGTTTTTGGACAAGCTCTCTTCCGGGTAGAAGCTGTTTTCTGTGGACTTTTCTTTTTCTTTTTCTGAGGCTGTGACCTGGTCTTGACACCTTTGCTCTTTTTCTTTTTCTTCTGGGTACGTTTGGGCGTGGCTTTTTTCTTGGGGACGACTTTGGGATTTGGGAGCATTAGGATCCCATTTTAAGAGGAAACGAATGATGACACCTCCTAGAGAACCGCTTCCTCCAGGTTTCAAAATGATTTGCTTTTTGGTTTGAGTGTCAATGCGAGGATTGGCTAGCTGCGTCAAGGCTACTTTGTTTCTCTAAAAAAAAAAAACGTTTGGTTTGATGTGGAATCTGAATGATGCCTTGCAGTAATTGACGTGCTGTCACCGTAAACCATCGTAAGACTTCTGTGAGACTAACTTCTAAGACACGAGCACGTATTTGTGGATTTTTTTTCGCGACTGATGCCGTACAAGGCACGAATCAATTTGATGGGAAGATGAGATTGAATTGAGGTCATGTTGACGATGTGTGAGACAAAGCCAAAGTGACCAAGGTTTTTATAGACGTTTCTTGTTGATTGTGGTTGCGGTTAAGTCAACGAAAGGGACGTGTACACGACAGTCCCTCCGTCTTGGCCCCAGTATTGAAACAGATGGGTACGAAATCGCAAATAATCGGGAGTGGTGGGTTTTAAAACCACGAGTAAATAAGCGTGTGGGGTTTGAGTGGCATCGTCGTACGTATGAGTCAGCCATGACGTTCCTAACTGTTTGGCTAAGACTTGTACTTGCGATTTATCTGTAGGGTTTTTAAACAAGACCACGTAATAAGCATTAAGACTGATGGTACGATGGGCTTTACTTTGTTAAAACAAATTTTGGGTGACGTAAATGACACTAGCATTACGATGATGACCTTTGCACGTAAACCAGAGTTTAATTTCTTCTTCTTCTTCTCCTAACGTGTCATCAAAAATAACCAAATGAGTTTGACTAGGGTCAGACACGATCCCCTCGTCCTCGCCAGGAATGCCTTCCACAAAGACGATGGAATCGCCTTGACTTTCTCGCAGAAGGCTGTACGCCGATTGCCACTCTTTGTAACACCACACGATGCGTTAAGGTGGACGATCGATCAAATGATATTTATGTTCGATCAAACGTTTGACAAATTCGGTTTTGCCTGAACCGCTCGGTCCGGCAATGAGCATGTTAAAGGGATGGCGAAGATACAAGGCCTCCCAACTAGTCCGATCTACGTGTTCGTCAATGACTTTGACATTGGTGGAAGAGGGAGCAGAGACAGTAGACGTAGCCATAGTAGTGTAAGAAATGTCACTTTTGACACAAGGACAGACAAGACAAGAGTTTTTTTTAATACTTTTTACTTTTATTCAGGGCACGTTTATTGTCATCTATAATTGTGAACAACACGAAGGACAAATATACATAAAAGCCAAATGGTTAAGTACATGAATAAAAGACACATCAAAACGATCATAGTGGAATATAAACAAGTCTCTGTACAACATTTGTGGTGATCAAGAGGTGAAATCGTAGGGGTAGTGTGTAATGTTCTTAGAGTCTCTACACTCCATGGCACAGTCACACAAGAGTCCTCCCGGAATGGCCTTTCAGGGATGTCGATCACGGTCCTGTTCTGAAAAGAGTGGTTTTCCTCGGTCACGACTTCTTCTTCTGGCACTGTCACTAACACTGGTTTAAAAGTTACTTTTTTCACTGAACGTTTTAATTTTTTAGGATTACAAATCTTTGGCATAGTGTGCCACTTCTTTTGTCCAAGCCTCAAAACACCAACTTTTCCAGTCACGTACATCTTTCCAGTAAGGGTGTAAGTCACAAGCTACAAACACGTCGTCGTACACATCTTCAGTACTTAAAGTTGACGAATCTTGTTTTCCCGTAGAGGTTGAGAAGTATCAAGATGAAAGCTCTGAGGATTGAGCAGAATGAGTCTCTCGTGTACATTTAAAGGGACCACTTTCATGCTTTTTGGAGTGGTGCGTACTGTTCGTAAAGAGTCCACAAAAAATCGGCTGGTAAACGAAATCCCAGAAAGCAAGTCACTAAGACACACATTACACGTCGACCCCAATTCAATGGACACAGTTCTCGTAATAGCCAATCGTAATCCTCCACCGTTTGAATAGTGTCATTGGTTTCCTTCCACGGAATCTGTTGTATCACGAATGATAAAGGTCGTTGCATGGTAGTCCGTTTTTATACCCTCTTTTGTGTAAGGTAATACGCGTACTTTTTGAACCGCTTCGATTTTATTTTAGAACCGTACCAAAAAAGTTTAGTCACTAACTCACACACCACACGTCACACAGAAGTTTCCTCTTGAACTAGAAAGAATTGTTCTTGTAAAGATTTGTTGTAATCCTCTAACTCGTCCGTTGGAATTCGGTGTCTAAAATATCACCTTGTAAGTTGAATGAGTGGCATCCAAAAATTTATGAATTTCACGCGATTCATCAATGTCTGACCACTGGAAGATTTTCGTCAGAATCAGTCTTCTTATAGCATTTAGGTACCAGTGGTTCAAACATCGGTGACGTAACGGTTGCACTGGTTCTTTGCGTTTCACTTGTATTTTGACGAACTCGCGGTAAATACGTTCTCTCAATTCCACAGGCAAACCACGAATGTTCTCTTGTAAAGTATCCATGACCATGTCAGTCAAACACTTCTCCTAGAGCGAAAGTAACGGACAAAGTGAATAATTTCTGACCACTCCATTCCAGGAATCGGTCAAGAATGTCAATAAAATCTTTAAATGTAAATGGTCTAAAGCGGAATATTAAGAAGAACGCACCCTTCATCCAGAGAAATCTGATTTGTTTGTTGACTTTGGTCAATTTCCTCTTGTGAATTTCTCGACATAAAAGTTCTATTGTCACAAATTGAGATTTGGCTCTGGCAAATCCCTGCCAAATTTCGTTGTAGATCTTCTCTTGCAATTCATTTGGTAATGTTTGAAGATTATTTTTCCAATGGAGTTTAAATACTTGTCTAGGGTTTGTCCAACGTTTGACTCCTAGCCACGTAGCTGGTTTCTTACACGACATGGTATGCCCACTTCAATGACGAGGTCCCACTAAAGGTAGGTAGTGACAATCTGAAGACCATCGAGCATGTTCCAGGTAAGCGCAATCTTTCTTCTCCAAATCGTGAAGTGACACACCACAACTGAAGCATTTGACTTTATCCCCTTCGCTCAAGTAGATAAATCCAGCTTTAGCTAATTCTTCGGGGGTAGGTCCTCCCAGATATTTTGGCCATTTTCCTCGGAAGGTTTGGATCCGACTTTCATAGTCGCAGTATTCAGGCAAACGCACAGGGAACGAATATTCGTCTTTCACAGGTTCATTTCGATGAGGGTACGGTGAAATATGTAGGAGTGTGCTCAGATTTGCATGACATCCGTAGGGTGGTAGCCGCATGGTTTCATAATGATGACATCCACCATGAAAACCAGTAAAGTGAAAAGGTGTACGATAACGAGTGGCATCACTTTCGCATCCGTCAGGTTTGACACGCACAGCATCACTTTACATGGTAGGTATGGTAGTAGTTATAGCAAAGTTCCCATGATGTGGCACTGAATCGCTAAGGTCATAGCGTACGGCATCCCTGCCATCGCAAGGCACAGCATCGCACTCGAGTTTGCTCTTACTTGAAACTTGCTGTTTGAAAGTATTCATCTTTCTCGCTTGGCAATGGCACTCACAATGAACTATCGGTCCTGAACGTTGTCCCTTTTTATACTAGTCGTAATGAAGTCTCGAGTTTGTACATCGTTCCTTTTTTATAACCAGTTTTGGAAGTCTTCCTTTTTTTCTTCTTGGACATCGGTACTACCTTCTCTAAGGTACCGTCATACCTGAACCGTAGTGTGTTGAGCGGAAAGACCATAGAAAGGTAAGGACAATGCGGAAACCATTGAGTATGTACCACAATAGCTGAATCTTTGTAGATACATCGATCCATACGCAACTTCAGACCACAACTGAAACACTGTACTTCGTATCCCAATCCAGTCTCAGGTTCCAAGCAGACAAATCCTATTCTATCTAAAACATTCGCAGTAGGTAATCCTTCCCTATCCGTGGGGCATTTTTGAAACGCTTCCAATCGACTGGCACAACTGCAATAGTCAGGCAAGAGAACAGGAAAATGTTATGGTTTGACCTTGAAATTCTCTGTGGGTTTCTCAGTCAATTCTTCCTGTGTCGAAGTCATCCTTCTTGTTGGTGACTATCGTCTTGGAACCATTTTCTATACAAGAATGACCGTACGGTAAAGTGAAGTGATTGGGAAGCCGTACTCGCTTCTGGTACACGATTTGATAGACTTTTTCCAAAGGCCGACTTACGATTTGGTGTGTGGGTAAACGTCCTATCTTGTGCGGTTCATGGGTGGTCACTTTAAAATGTCCATCCTGTCCAGACTGCAAGGCTACTTTCAAGACGCCAAAGTACACCAGGCGACTGGTGCGATAATTGACAGTCAATCCCTTCACTTTACACTCCGTGTGTACTTCTCCTTGTGGGTCTCGATATTCGTAGCCGTAATTTTTGGGACCGCCACTTGCAAAACTTAGAATCTTGTCGTCGGGATGCTCGTCCGTCCAGGCTCCTAAAAGGTCTCCTTCGATGACAGGGTGAGGTTGACCCAGGCGATCGATGTAGATGAAACTGTCCGTGTCAAAATACAGAACACGATCTCCTAACAGTTCTAAAGCTTCGTGCAGTTTTAAACGAGCATGGGCTGTCACCTAAGCCGCAATGATGACATTTCCAAATTCGTCGGCTTATACAAAGTGCAGTTCTTCTTCGTAATTGACTAAGATCAAGTCCTCACGAAGGACGTCCACGTGTTTCATGTATTTGGTTTTGTCGTGAATCATCTGGAAGTAGCGAGAAGGTTCTGTCAAATACTCCGTCTTGGGTAAACACGGTTGTTGTGCCATTTTTTTCTCGATGTGGTCTAAAGTGACGCCTTCCTGCTTCCAGTATTTCTCTTTGAATTTCTTTTGGTCTTCGGGAGTGTGGCACCAGGAAGGATAGCCACTAGCTTCTTGTTTCAGTTTCAAAAAAACATTCACGTAGTCTGCGAAAATGCCTTTTTGAGTCTCGTCGCTCTTGTGGTATTTTTCTCTCTTGGGAAAGTGGTAAATTTCGTACACTTCTAACAGTTGGTATCCCAAGTCCAGAGCTTTGAACAATTCCACGCTGACCCACGTTCCCGTCAAGGCGCGTTCTTCCTGAGTGTGCTGACAAGGTTGGTCTTGGTTGCACGTTTAAGGACAAGTACGGCACAAGGGAAACATCAGTTTTCCTTGGCAATGGTGAGGTAAAACGGGATGGTACAAGTACGTGGGAGGCAACACTTTACATTTGATCAATCCTTCGTATTGGTGAATGTTGTCCACGTCGATGTGTTCCGTCAGCAATTGCGGATGTCCTGTGGAAAACTGACAGTATTTGTACACGTACGGATACAGCGAACACAAGTCGAAGTATTTGATTTCTTCTCCTTTCTCTTCGTCGACTTGGTATAGCAAACAGGTGGCATTCGTTCGTCCTCCGTACAAACTGTCCCACGGGTTCAGTGGGTCCACAAGCTTGTAACTTTCCACGATACCATTAAACTCGGGATCGGTTTTCAAGCGGTGATCGTACACATGTTCCCACATTTCTACCACTTGGTATCCTTGCTCTTCTAACATCAATCGCCGCTGACAAGTGGCCTGGTACAAGTATTCCATGGTCCGTTGTAAAAGCTGATTTTTAGTGTTACGTTGAGGGTAGCAGATAGGACATCCGTGAAATAAGCACCCGTTAAACTCGTACACGATCTTGGGGTTTTCTAAGTCCCACCCATCCACTGAATACCTTCCGATGACTTTCTCGCCTCCTCCGTTGCGAACGTGTTGGATCCATTTGTCTTCCTTGTCGCACAAGTAATGTAGCCAGCGTAGGGCTTTGACCGAGTATTGACGTTTGACAAAGTTGGTCGTTTGAGGACTGATGACAGCCAGGGTGTTCTCGGGCATGAATCGTTGGCGGTACACTAAGGAACACGCTTTTGCAATGGTGCAGGCTTCTTTCAAAGGATCGATCCCTCCGTGCTCCATGAATAATTCTCGAAATTTTCCACAGCAACGCCGTAAAATGTCCACGTAGGAACGACAATATTTTAACATTTCTTCCTGAAAGTCGAAAGGGTCCGAGGGGTGAGTGTGGTACCATGCGTAGAAAGCTTCTCGTTGTTCGGTACGCATGTTGTTGGTACGCATGTAGTAGTGAACCTCAGGGAAATGAGGTGGAACGGTGTGTTGATTGGCTTCGGTATTGAAAAAGTGCGGACAATAGCCTTTGGCCATTGCTGTCATTCCAAACGTTTTAGCCATGCTACTCAAAGGCATGGCCAAGTAACTCATCGAATCTTTAAACTGCACTTGTCCCACTTGCATGGAAATGATATTGGCTCCGTTCAAAGTCACTTTCGGACGTTCGGTACTTTGTTCCGTATAGTATCTCAAAAGAAACTGCCCATCGTATCCCGAGAAATTGTGAGCCATCACCGTGGCATAGCGATGACAATCTCCGTAACGTTCGATGTCTTCTTGGCTCCACGTCTCGTCGATAGGGTCTAAGATGCATTGGGCGAAATCGGTCAGCGTGTTCTGTCCTCGAACGATTTTTTCACGTCCTCCAGGAATCTTGCTACAGTGAGGGCAATGAGTCAAGATAAACTCTTGTATGCACTTCTCACACGCTCGATAAGCCACGCAAAAATTAGGAATGTGAATGCCAGTCTCTTGCATGCATTCGAAATCGAAAAAGATGAAATTCCCTTTCTTCTGGTCATTATCTTCTTCTTCATGTTTGCATTGGTATTTTTGAATGTAGCATTGGTGTTCCAAGTCCACGATTTGGCGACAAATGTGACATCGTTTCTTTCCTCGACAAATGTGTAACTTGACACTATTGGTACGTATGCCTTGTCCACAAGTAAGGCACAATCTCAGGAGCTGACAAGCACTTTTCTGCTGTGAACCTTGCGTCTTCAGATGTTGTTGGTAACAGGTTGGATTGACAAAATTGCGCTGACAGGCTGGGCAATGCACTCGTTCTTGTCCTTGGTCTAGACAGGGCTTAGAGGCTAAACATCCTGAGCATTTCGATCCGCAATGCTTGTGTTGCTCTCGATTGTTATAGCCATAGTCACATTTCTCACAGTAATAACCGTATCCCATAAATGCAGTGATACTGGTAATGGCATCGAAATGTTCATCGTGATGACAGACGTGAATGTATTTTCCGTCTTTGAAGTTTTTGCCTCGAAACAACAGAGGTCCACGCACTTCTTGAGGGTGTACTTTCAAGGTGTAGCGTGGAGCCAAGACGTCTTTTGCATTTCAGGAATGCCACAGGGTGTGTCTTTGGATATCCCCGCTTGCTGTAACAGGAGTTCTGCTTCTCTTCGTTGTTTGGCTCGATCCGATCGTCGAATAGTTTTCCAGGCTCTTTTCCATTCTGCCGTGTCGTTCTTGTTGGCATACGTTCGTTGCACCACGATGGCACGGTCTAAGCACATCTGGTCTTGAGTGTTGTTAATTTGAACGATGCTGCGCTTGATGCTGCGAAGGTCGTCTACCAATAACACCTTTTTGCGTCCCGTCCCTTTGGGAAGATACACGTGGGTCATGAACAGTGTCGCATTTCCGTCAGTGATGTGAAACTTGTCGTTGGATTGTTGTACGTGTTGAATCTTGTCCATGATTTTAGAAGGTGTCAATTCTGCTGGACTGCTAAACTCGATCCAATCGGGGGACTTCAAACTGTCGTGATGAATGGAAAGTCTCAAGCGATCGTCTTCTTTGGCTTCACATTGCTGTTCAGTGTCGTTAACAAAGAATCCCACACATCGGTGATGAACCCCTCTGCTTTTTCCAACGGTACGTCGGACTTGAAATCTTTAAACGTCACCGTATATGTGTAGGCTGTGGTTCTAAATTTTCTAGAGGAGCGTTTGTCCGTCTCTCGAATGTGGTAGTACTTTTCAGGGTTTACTGATGGTGATGGACATTGACTGTGTGTAGACTCTCTGGGTCTGGATTCTGAACTTATCTCATCTTCAAAATCGCTGGCTTGAATTTGAGCCAAGACTTCAGCTACTGTGCTACGTTTCTGCCTCTTACTTTCTTCTCCTTTCTTTACGAAATGATGCGATCATTTCATCTTGACTGCAAAAAGTCAAATGACTACATTTGAAATGCCATAGACCCCTATATATCCATGTCAGGTTCAGTGTATATATAAAGGGTTGGTGCCTTCTCTCTCAGTATTCATTTCGCTCTCAAGCCGATCAGCACGATCGAAGAACCCACACAAATCGATCTTCTGATTAGAGCTTTGCGAGATGTCATAAGAAAGTTTTCTTCAGACAAGCCGACGAGGAAGAAGAGGAGGAAAAAACTGTGAAAGTGAAGAAAATAAGAAAACAAAGAGAGTGAAAGAAGAAAAAAGACAGAGAAGAAGTCTATGAACTTTTTAAAAGTGTTGTGTTGTGGCATTGGATTGTAAAAATTTGTACCAGAATAGGACAGACTGAAAAAAACGTAAGTGTCTCTTGGTTTTGATTTTTTAGAATAGTAAGGGTCTACACTCACGCACTCACACATGTACATCATAGGGTTAAAAAATAAAAGGGTTCTGAGTTTTAATTGATTTTGGCAAAATGAATATTATTTCTTTTCGAAAGAAGTGAGTGACACTGAAAGGGACCGTTGGGTAATTGTTTTGTTTTTTTTTTTTCAAAAAATAAACTTAGGAACGAGAAGCAATCAACTTTAACTGCCTTAAGCCTTTGCCACGCCCAAGGCCTACTTCTGGACTTGCTCCTGTCAATGATTTGGTAGAAATCACTAGGGGTGGTATCTGAGGTATAGTAACCGGATTAGACTGTTTGGCTCGGGAAGGTCTTTTTCTCTTGGGTCGTAATAAAGAGGCCTGATACATTTGTTTCAGACTTCTTAACTCGGCCAAAATGTCCAAGAGTACCGTTACCTTTTGAGGTTCACTGTTCTCCTGCTCTCCTAGACCTTGTTTCTTCTCTACTGCTTCTTACTGTCGTTTCCTTCTTGCCTCTTCTTCTTCTCGCTGTTGCTGTTCAAGGAGAAATGCTTGTTCTGCCTCTTTCTGCTGCTGTAAAAATTTCTCCAATTCTTCTTTCTGTCTTTGTTTAAAATCCTCGACGTGTGGTAAAGGAGGAGAAAGTGGCGAAGGTACTGGAACAAATTCTTGCGAAAAGAGAAAATCTACTAAATCCCAGTTGAAATCGGTCTCTTCTGGAAGTAGCTCTGTGTTAACTTTGGTAGCCACTGCTATGCCATCGCTTCTCGTCTCCACGGCCGGTGCACCCCAATTCATTGTCTTCTTAGTTTCAGTCATGTTTCACGAAACATTGTCGCATCGATTCACTGCGCACAGACGCTAGCGCACCTATATAGGGAATGTGACGTCACAGGTAGCTCTCTTCGGATTGGAAGACCGACTCCGCGAAGTGACTGAATTTTGTAAAGCGTGTTGGGATTGATGAACAATTTCAATCCGTTTCGATCCGGTCTTCCACTATAAATAAACGCGGTTTACTTCATTCCCTTCACCTGTTCCTCGTCACAAGATGTGGACCAACGTAGAATCGTCTACTTTCGTATCGTCGTTGTTTTTCCGTACGGACTTACCCATGTATGTCAGATCGTCATGGGCCATTGCCCAGATCACTGATACAACCCTTTGGAAACGAAGGATCTATGTGGAAAGACAAGGCTGTCTGAAGCGAGTCCTGATTTATGGACCAGAGGTTAGACAAAGTTTGAGGAAGAGAAGAAGACCTGTGCGATGCCCTCTATGTTAATGAATTCGTGTTAACATAAAACAAAACCAAAGGCCCTTTTCAGGGCCACTCCACTGCCTCGAAAAGAGATTTATTCTCACTTTGCCATATATGTATTATCTATGTGTTTATCTCTGTGTTTATCTATGTCTCTGTCTCTCTATTGTATTTGTCCCTACCTAGAGTGGTAGCTGCGTGTATTCAGGTCAGCCACTTGCCACATTGTTACAAGTGTCCAGTACCGTGACGTCACCGTACCTGTTCCATTCCTATTGTCACTATAATTAATTAACCTTGGGGCCATATCGTCCCAAGGTGTGTATTTGGGCTATACATTTTGGGGCTACGGTACAACCCCCTAAAATTAACATTACGTTCTACGTGGGGCTGCTGTATCCCCTATAACTACTGACATGTATAAATTCAACTAAACTTAAGATTTCACATAATCCATGAAATTTTCCTATTGAAGAACACACGTTAGGAATTCACGGTTTTGAAAAACAAAAGTAGTGTTTCGTGTAATCATTGTGACTATTGCCAAAGTTTTTGAGAGTATATCTTAAACCCGGAAGGTATAAAATTATGATAAGAAATTAAAATGTGTGTGCACCAGTGGGTTTGTATGGCTGTCACAAAAACTGCATTTAAACATTTCATGGTGAAGGCGGGGCGGGGGTGGGGGTTGCAAATGGGGGAAAGTGTTCATTCATCGCAAATTGTACGATAGGTTGTGCAGTAGATTTTTGCTTGTTTGTTTTTTGTTTTGTTTTTTTGTTTTTGTTTTTTTTTTTTTTTTTTTTTTTTTTTTTTTTTTTTTTTTTTTTTTTTTTTTTTTTTTTTTTTTTTGTTTTGTTTTTGTTTTGTTTTCTTTGTAAAATGACTAACGGTCAGGAGCAGATAAATGCAACTAATGTTCTCACTGTACGAATACCAACTGAAGCCGATTCCAAGCTAAGGCTGTAAAACGCTTGTTAGCCAATGAAATAACTTAACGAGTGTTTTCGCTACAAATTCGAGACAGGCGATGTTGCAAAATAATGCGTATGAAATGGATTTCTTTTACGACATCATTTCAGGCAGACTATAGTCAATTTGCGATCATGTTAAGAATTCGTTTATTGTTGCATTTTTCGCGCCATGCTAAATATTGTACCGTAACATTATCGATTCGCGTTTTGAAAATTCAAACTGACAGTTTTGTTTTTCACTTAGCCGTTTTGTCATACACACAGCAACGGCAAGAGTGGCTTCATTATGTAGTGGCTTTCTTTCAAACTAGTGAATTTGTATGAAGTTAATATTTCTGGTAAAGTTGCATGTTGGTGTGTTTTTGGAAAACGACAATAGTCGGATGAACATTTTCCTCGTGACAATTGTAGAGCTGGGAGTCTGCAAGTTTCAAAACTAAAGTCACATTGCTTTCTATGCACGTAAACATTTCGACTTCAAGTATAGCAAGTCATTATCACAAACACAGGCATAGACAGAGATGCGACAGTTCTTATTGGGATAAATGCGGTACAAATTTGTAACTCACTTATTCTGTATTATACTTTTGCCTTAGGAGAGGCCACTATTTTGGCTGCAGAGGCAATTGCTAGAGAAGTAGAAGAAAATGTCGTCGCCGCCGCTGGCAGGGAAGAAGTTGGGTTTCCAGTTTTACATCAGATTAGGATAGACTGGTGTTAAATCAGGTTTGGCAGGCATCATCATGAACTCAGAAGAAGTATAAGCGTCAGGAGGAGACCACTGTCACCGGGTGGCATCATAGCAGCAGTCCTCTCTTTCGGCAGAAGAATTTTTTCCATACTACGTTTCTTCTTGGGAGGGGGTGGGGTCTTTTTCTTTTTCTTTTCTTGAGAGCATGAACTTGCTGCACCACTACCACCACTCATCATTGGGTCTTCCTTTTTTTGGGGGGGGGGGGATTTGGCTGTTTTCTTTTGAGCTCCTGCATTAGGATTCCATCGTACAAATGAATGAATTATGAAACCTCACACAGAATCATTTCCACCAGGTTTCAAAATGACTTTTTTTAATTGTTCGGTTTGTGTATAGATTAATGTCTCAGTCAGTTGTGACAACGCTACATTTTTTAATAAAATGATCCTTCTTGTTTGATGTGGTGTATGTGATGCTGACAGAGTATACCATCGTAGTACTTCTTTGAGAATCGCTCATAACAAATGTGCACGAACTTGTGCATTTTTTTCGCGACCGTTGGCATATATGCAGCGATCGATTTGATAAGAGGATGAGATTGAAAGGAAGTTATGCTGAATACTGTTTGAAAGAAAAGACGTAATTAGTCAGTATTTTTATTTTCTAATTTTTTTTTATAATTTGTTTTCAAACCGACGCCAACTGTGACGTGAAAATGCGTCTCGTGCTTTGGTGATCTATGAGACTCGGTTGTATATCCAGCCGTGTTCTAGGCATTTAGTGATAGTATCTACGAATGTGCTTTTCACCCGGACATTTACTTTATGGTCATGGGCGCCTGCAGGATATTTTTTTAAGGAGGCGGGGGTCAGTCAGTCACGGCCGGGAGAGTTAGTATAGTAAGCAGTCTGAAACTAAAGCTAATATTTGCTAAGCGTTTTGAACAGAATCTTGTGATATATTTTCAGCTTCATTTCCATGATTAAACTTGTCGGAATTAACATATGTATTTGCAGCATGATTTCCAGGGAGTCACGTGACCCCTTGACCTATGCTGCGGGCGTCCATGTTTATGGTGCAGCTTCGCTAACGCAGCTTTCACGTCAGTGCCGCCATCTTATAAACCCGCGTATGCTTTTCCCTGTGGAGATTCTCACATAGGTCAACTTTTTTTTCTCCACACAGAACCCATATTGATATTTTGCGGCACTGAGCATTAAGCATCTCGCAAACATTCATTGGACCCTGTGTACTGCTGATTACTCGTGGGGTGAGTTTCAGAATATGTTTGTGGACGTCACCCAGCAGCCGCATAGTTCTTCACTATTGACTTGAACGGTGCATCACGCAAGTATCGTGGTCTATCTTGTATCACCCTCAAAGACCCAACCACCTGCACTCACATAGGAAGAATATGCCGAATTTCTAAAAGAAGAACACGAAACGAGCAGGCATCTAGTGGAACAATACCTTGCATATGACCAACAAAAAACGTGAAGTTCACGAGACACTCGCTGATAATTCGAAAGATTTACCAAAAGACCGTACACCCACATCTGCACAACAGACGTGAATCTGTCCCTTTGCCACTAACCCCACAAGAAAGAGAATCGTTAAGTCAAGAACTGAAAAAAGTGGACGAGACGCAAGCGGCATTTGTAAGTGCATATTGTTACGTATATGTAATTAAACTTGCTTGTGTGTTAGTTTTAAAATTCTTTTTTATTTTATTTTGTTTCATTACATTTTATTGTAATGATTATTGAAGGGATTCAAAGTTCTTTTTCAGTAGTTCGATGTTTTCTTTTAGCAAGTGTTGTTTGTTTAAGACGTAGAAGTGTTACATGAGAATTATTTTTAGTTAACCTAGTTCGTCTTAGGTTGGGAACTTCGTAAACAGGCAGTTAAAATGATTGGTCAGTATTAGGGCCATACTTTGATTGCGTGATCACCATGTGTAAACAACGCCTTTTTTTGTGATTGGTTTTTAAGTGGGGTTACACTGGCGTACGTGATAGTTTTCTTGTAGTAAGAGACCACATGACCATCTCGCGAGACTTGAAATGATGTTTTTGGGGTTTAAATACGCATTCTTAATATTCTTCTGGGAGAGTCGTTTGAACATCTTGAAGGAACAAGGTGTTATTTTTATTTGTTGCCAGATTGTTTGTTTTTCATCTGATTTTTGGATCTAATAATTTTTTCTCCTGGAAACTCAACAAGTTGACTTTCTTATAAAAAATTCTGAAAGATATTAATGGAAATTTATTCTGGAATTATTCGGAAACAAAGACTGAGATTCAATTGAGGAATTGTTGATATTCGTACATTGGACCACATCTGACGTCATCGCCTTCCATATTTGTGTGTCGTCGAGATTCGAACTTGGATTCTAATAGAACTACTTAGTGATAGGACTTGTGTTTTCATTCTTAGGATGAAATTTTGGATTATATTCACAAACTGTAAGTCCTATTTACCAATTTTTACATTGTTTTCTAGGAAAATATATCATTTTGTTAAAATATACAAAGCTTGTTGGCTTTCACTCTTTTCTTCTGTTACATTTGTACGAGCCTACACGTAACAGAAGAAAATTGGGTTGCTCGTCCTTGGATATAAGAATTTTGGTTAAATATTTCAGAAAATTGCTTTTTGAAATTTAAATTCCCCTAGTCTTTAAATCCCAAGTACTATTTTACATTTTTATTTGAAATCTTAAGTGAAAACAACAGGCTTTTATTCACAATGTCATAAAAAGTGGAAACTTTTCTTTCTAATCCAACTCAGGAGCAGTTGGATAGTCTGAAAAAAGATGAGTTGCTTGAACTTGCCAGAAAGTATGATCTTTCTGAAGCAAAATCTTCCTTAACGAAACAAGAAATTAAAAATATTTTGATCCAATATTTGGTGGGGAAAAATATTTTTGATAAAAGTGTTTTGGCATCAGTCAGTAAGTCTATGACAGACACTGACATTCAAGTAATAGAATTTAAAATGAAATTCATAATGGAAGTAGAGTTAAGGAAGCTCGAGCTTCAGAAAGAAAAAAAAGAGAAACAAATGCAGTTGCAAGAGAAGCAAATTTGAAGAAAAGGAGAGAGAGAGAGAGAGAGACAGAAGAGGGAGAAAGATAAACAATTACAATTTGAAGAAAAGGAGAAAGAGAGACAGATGCAATTACAAAGAGAGAAGGATGAAAGGGAATTTCAACTTAGAATTAAAGAATTTGAGCTGGCAAGTGGCAAGCACGATTCCACTTCACATGCAGATTCAAGTTTTGACATTACAAAAAATATCAGGTTAGTTCCACATTTTAGTGAAAAGGATGTAGACAAATATTTTATCTATTTTGAAAAAGTTGCTGAAAATTTGAAATGGCCAAGGGAGCATTGGACTCAATTATTGCAATGTGTACTTTTCGGCAAAGCCCGAAATATCTATGCATCCCTGTCAGCACAACAGAGTTCGGATTATGATTTGGTTAGGGAGTGTATCTTAAGAGGTTATGCGTTAGTCCCTGAGGCTTATCAGCAAAAATTCAGGAACTATAAAAAGGAAGCTGGACAGACTTATGTCGAATTTGCTAGAGAAAAAGAACAGTTATTTAAGAGATGGTGCTTAGCCAAGAAAGTTGAACATGATTATGAAAGTCTTGAACAACTTGTCTTACTTGAAGAGTTCAAAAACTGTGTTCCTAATGATATTAAGAATCATCTTGAAGAGCATAAGATTGAAACCTTGGAAAATGCTGCTTTTGCTGCCGATGAGTACTCCTTAACTCATAAAGTTCCTCTTGTGGGCAAATCATTCACTCAGCAGTCTACTGGTAGAAAGGTATTTCAGCCTAATACGGCTCCTCCTAAAATTCAATCTGCCACAACTTCTAAAAATCAAGCTTCTGACAAACTTGATTCAAAATCCTTGTCTCTGCCTACGTGTACCTATTGCAAGAAAAAAGAACACGTCATTTTTGATTGCTTTAAATTGAAATATAGGCATCAGAATCAAGATAGACCGATCCCAAATGCTCTTATTTCTAAGAGGTCAAGGTCACGGTCATGTACTGAAAACAATACATTTGTTGGGTCTAATAAACCCCAGTCTGATTTTATTATGGAGAATTATGAACCATTCATGTCGAAGGGTTCTATATCACTCTTGGGTGATTCGGCCAATCCTATCCCTATTAAAATTTTAAGGGATACAGGAGCTTCTCAGAGTCTTTTAGTGTCAGGTATTTTGCCTTCTTCTGAGAAGTCCTGTTCTAATGCGAGTGTTCTCATTCAGGGAGTAGAGTGCGGCTTTGTTAATGTTCCTCTCCATTCTGTAAATTTGTCATCAGACTTAGTTTCAGGACTTGTGACAGTCGGTATAGTGTATAACCTACCCGTTGAGGGCATTCATTTGTTGCTAGGCAACGACCTAGCTGGAGACAAGGTTGTGGTTAATCCACTTGTAACTGACAAGCCTTCTTTGGATCAGAAACTTGATCCTATTGAAAAAAGTATACCCTGAGCTATACCCAGCTTGTGCAGTTACTAGAGCCATGTCAAAGAAAGCTCTTGAGAATGATTTTGATAAGGAAGACATTCCTTTAGCTGACACATGTATTGGTCAGGCTTTTGATGAGGTCACTTTCACTTCTAATTTGGATCAGTCAGGTGGTATTGATCACAGTGATCCTCTTTTAAATACTCATTCTCTTTTATCTAATCAGGGTGATAAATGACAATCACTTGTCGTCGAACAGGAAAAAGATCCTGAGATCTCCTGTTTGTTTCAGAGGGCCATTAGTGAAACTGAAGCCACTGAACCTGTCTGTTATTTCATTAAAAATGGAATTCTTATGAGAAAATGGAGACCTCCCGAGGTACCTGCTAATGACGAGTGGTCAGTGAACTATCAGATTGTAGTTCCAAAATCTTACAGACAGGAAATACTTAGTTTGGCCCATGAAACTCCTCTGGCTGGTCATCTAGGGATAAATAAAACTTATAACAAGATCTTGACTCACTTTTATTGGCCGAAAATCAAAAGTGATGTTTGTAAATTTTGTAAATCTTGTCATACTTGTCAAATGGTAGGAAAACCCAATCAGAAGATACCTAAGGCTCATCTGCAACCAATTCCTGCATTTGACGAACCATTTAGCAGAATTATGGTAGATTGTGTTGGTCCCTTACCTAAGACCAAGTCAGGCAACCAATATTTGTTGACCATTATGTGTGCGTCAACAAGATTCCCAGAGGCAATTCCTTTGAGGAATATTAAAACCAAAACTATAGTAAAAGCTTTAATAAAGTTTTTTTACTCAATTTGGCCTTCCCAAATCTGTCCAATCGGATCAAGGATCAAATTCCATGTCTGGAATTTTCCAGCAAGCTATGCACGAATTAGGTATTGAACAATTTAAATCCTCTGCCTATCATCCTGAGAGCCAAGGGGCCTTAGAAAGATTTCATCAGACTTTAAAGAACATGATTCGATCATATTGCTTTGATACTAGCAAAGATTGGGATGAAGGCATTCATTTACTTTTGTTTGCTGTTAGGGAGTCCGTTCAAGAATCTTTAGGATTGAGTCCGTTTCAACTAGTTTTCGGACATAACTGTGCGTGGACCTTTGAAATTGTTGAAAGAGAAACTTCTTTCAAATGAAGACACTGAGCTCAATCTTCTTGACTATGTTTCTGATTTTAAGTACAAATTGTCAAAGGCTTGTGAGGTCGCAAGAGCAAATCTGCGCTCTACTCAGTCCAGAATGAAATCAAGATATGATAAAAACTCAAGGGATAGGAGTTTTCAGCCTGGTGATAGAGTTCTAGCTCTCTTGCCCATTCCACAAAATCCTCTTCAGGCCAAGTATTACGGTCCATACACGGTTGAAAAGAAAGTAAATTATTTAAATTACATCATAAATACTCCTGGTAGGCGAAAACAAAAACAACTTTACCACATTAACATGTAAAAGGAGTATATTGAAAGAGATAGCCAAGTAAATCATACAATTAATTTAGTTGCACCTGTCCCACCAACTGAGGATTTAAGTGAAGAAATTTTACTCAAATTTTTACTCAGTATTGGAAAAATTGGAACACAACTTTTACTCACCGTTGAACTTGGAGCAACAAATCTTCGGAATTCGGAAATTATGAAGGATCTAGACCAGAAACTTTTACATTTGCAACAACAAGAAAGAAATGACCTTAAACAGTTATTATTCGAATATGAGCATTTGTTTCCGGATATTGCTACGAGGACAAACACAATTTTTCATGACGTTGAAATTGTAGATTAAAAACCTGTGAAACAACACCCATACAGGATGAACCCTCTCAAACAGGAATACTTGAAGAAGGAAATTCAGTATTTGTTGGAGAACGATTTCATAGAGCCCAGTAAAAGTGATTGGAGTTCACCATGCATACTTGTTCCGAAACCGGATAAAACTTTCCGTATGTGCACTGATTATAGGAAGGTGAACAGCGTGACTAAAACAGATTCATTTCCGTTATCAAGGATCGATGATTGTATTGATAAAATTGGAAATGCCAAGTACGTCACCAAATTTGACCTTCTGAAAGGATTTTGGCAAATTCCACTTACGGAAAGAGCGAACGAAATTTCGGCGTTTGTGACTCCAGATGGACTCTATCAATATAAAGTAATGCCGTTTGGGATGAAGGGTTCTCCAAGTACGTTTCAACGCTTGATGAATATGATTACTTCCGGTCTAGATAATTGTGATGCTTATATTAATGATGTCATCATCTACAACGACACCTGGAAAGGACATCTAGCCACGATTCGGAAATTCTTTGAAAGACTCACTGATGCTAATTTGACAATCAATTTATCTAAAAGTGAGTTCTGCCGTGCTTGTGTAACTTTCTAGGACATATTGTGGGACATGGTCAAGTTAAACCTATTGATGCTAAGGTGAAGGCTATCTCTGATTTTCCTGTGCCTGTCAGTAAAAAGCAATTAATGCGATTTTTGGGTATGGCCGGATACTATCGAAAGTTTTGTTCCAATTTTTCCAATATTGCTGAACCTCTGACAAATTTGTTAAGTAAGAGAAATAAGTTTCTCTGGACCGAAAAATGTCAGGAAGCTTTCGATAGGTTAAAAGCAATACTCAAAAGTGCGCCGGTTCTAACAGCTCCAAATTTCAATCAGTCTTTTTAAATTGTCTGTGGATGCAAGTAATGTTGGGGTTGGAGCAGTATTGATTCAAGAAGACAGAAATGGTATTGATCACCCAGTGTGCTATTTCTCTAAGAAATTAAATAAGCACCAAAGAAATTACTCAACAATCGAGAAGGAATGTTTAGCTTTAATTTTGGCATTACAACATTTTGAGGTTTACATTAGCTCAGCTCCTTCTCCGGTTGTTGTGTATAGTGATCACAACCCCCTTACTTTCATCGACAAGATGAAAAATAAAAATCAAAGATTATTAAGGTGGAGTTTGTTTTTGCAAGAGTATAATCTGAACATCAGGCACATCAAAGGAAAAGACAATTTAATTGCAGATGCACTTTCCCGTGTATAGAAATATTATTTCATATACACTTTATATAATTCATAAGACTTTTCATGTAATTTTCTTTACCTCATGTATAATTTACATATGGTAAAAAAGAAAGCTTTATTATATAAATCTTTCTTTTTTCTGTATGGGGGGAAGTGTTACGTATATGTAATTAAACTGCTTGTGTGTTAGTTTTAAAATTCTTTATTATTTTGTTTTTGTTTCATTACATTCTATTGTAATGATTATTGAAGGGATTCAAAGTTCTTTTTCAGTAGTTCGATGTTTTCTTTTAGCAAGTGTTGTTTGTTTAAGACGTAGAAGTGTTACATGAGAATTATTTTTAGTTAACCTAGTTCGTCTTAGGTTGGGAACTTCGTAAACAGGCAGTTAAAATGATTGGTCAGTATTAGGGCCATACTTTGATTGCGTGATCACCATGTGTAAACAACGCCTTTTTTTGTGATTGGTTTTTAAGTGGGGTTACACTGGCGTACGTGATAGTTTTCTTGTAGTAAGAGACCACATGACCCATCTCGCGAGACTTGAAATGATGTTTTTGGGGTTTAAATACGCATTCTTAATATTCTTCTGGGAGAGTCGTTTGAACATCTTGAAGGAACAAGGTGTTATTTTTATTTGTTGCCAGATTGTTTGTTTTTCATCTGATTTTTGGATTTAATAATTTATTCTCCTGGAAACTCAACAAGTTGACTTTCTTATAAAAAATTCTGAAAGATATTCATGGAAATTTATTCTGGAATTATTCGGAAACAAAGACTGAGATTCAATTGAGGAATTGTTGATATTCGTACATTGGACCACATCTGACGTCATCGCCTTCCATATTTGTGTGTCGTCGAGATTCGAACTTGGATTCTAATAGAACTACTTAGTGATAGGACTTGTGTTTTCATTCTTAGGATGAAATTTTGGATTATATTCACAAACTGTAAGTCCTATTTACCAATTTTTACATTGTTTTCTAGGAAAATATATTATTTTGTTAAAATATACAAAGCTTGTTGGCTTTCACTATTTTCTTCTGTTACATTTGTACGAGCCTATACTTAACAATATGAGAAACAGGAAGGGATAAAAGGAGAAAATTTTGGCAGATTGTAGGATCCTCTCCACCTTGCGGATAGTATGGAAACACTCGTTGGGTCGGTTCAGTCAGGCAACAAAGCACCAGAAGTATTAATGACGTTATAATCATTTTGTCAGCGGTTACCCACCAATTACATCATGGCCCAGGGGGCGTTTCCTGCGTTGATGCATAAAGACGCTGAAAATGTATATAACAAACGAAATTTTTTCACCGATGATAAGTTCTGATGCAATTTTTCTCGATATTAATGCTGCAGTGCAGCATGTCGTTGCATACACAACCGGAGCGTTACCTCGATGATAACAATCTCATCAAAGAAACTAGAATGTCCTGTGTCTATATCTACACCAATCACCGTGGGGAAGGGCGTACTCTCGAGATGGCACTAACGTCGTTGCCGTTTACCAGTTTATCACAGTTGGCCTAATATTCGATCGTTGCCATTTGGTGAGTTCCCCGCGAATAATTCGTTGGTGTTTTCATTTATTCGGGCGCGTACGAGAATGAATGAATCAATGAAGATATCCCACGGAGGATTACATTGGTGACCAGGGGCGATTCTAAAATCAGCATATGTGTACTTGGCCCTGCACTCAGCTCTGCCATCTCGATTTAATCTTCAACGTACGTGGTTGATATTGCATAATCATCATTGAGAACGGTTTTGGTTCGCCTGAAGATACTAATAAGATTCCCGATGACCAAGGAATACTACGTGCAGGACATGACGGTACTGGTTACACCATCGCGTCAGATATTGTGAAGATCTACACCACGACTCGGGTTAATCTAACCTGCCTTGCAATCAATATTTGTTATGAGGCGTTTGCCTCAACAATGCCAACGTCGCAGGGTGATTTATTATTTGGTTTTTTCCCGAGTGAGGCCTCCTGTAATCCAGTATCCATAGCGGCACACGTGTATATTCCGTGTCGTAATGGTCAGTTGTCACATATTTGTTTTACACTTGTGGACCAGGACGGGCACGTATTTAACCTGCGTGGATAGACCTTGACAATACAACTGTATATTAGAGATCAAGCTGATGTTGAAATACAATGACAGTCATATGTGGACGAGTGATACCACTGTGTGTGAATAACTTGAGAAAACCCGTTTATATCACATATCACTGAAATCGTATTGCTAATGTTATCAATGGATTGTTTACAGGAGCACCAATTGTGCTTGCGGCTCCAGCCGCTAAATAATTTGCAACACGAGTCATTGATAGCATCAAAAACTTTATTGTTAACATCGAATAAAGGCATTGTTCGACAGCGTAGGTTATTCTATCGATGGAAAGGAAAAAGCAACAATTCTTGACGATGTTGACCTTGCCTCGATAGAATATGATTGGATTCGCCAGAAATATCGATGATTATGGGTTCATAAGGACTCAGACGAACGTGTAGATCTTAATCCGTAGATCCACCATCTACTTGTGCAAGTTATTTTCGATGCCCCACAATACCCTGGTATGAAAGCAGTACCCGGTACTCATAGTGCACCTATAAAAAGTACAAACCCAGATTTCAACATTGGCTTTGCGCTGGGTCGACAACATCTTCAAGGTGCTCAATTGTTGTTTTCGTATGCGATTCCTGTCAGTCATATATTCGGGTTTTTCAGCGATATTCGCAAGGTCATTTTCTGAGCTGAACACACTGCCAGGTTACCTCCAAATGATGCAATTCGTATGACACTAGCTTTGTGTTCACAACATTAACATTGTGGGTGTCTGCACCAACCCATTCACTGACTGCAGAATCACGTTTGTTATCATTTGAGTGCTGCGACCACGTCAACGGTGTCGTTTCTTGCACTCACCGTCGACTTTACTACAGATATTACTGACCAGCGGCATTTTACATGCCAAATAAGTACCCATCATGGCCTCGACACACCAAAACGACGTGTTTGTGGTGTTTCAACATTTAACTAGGCCAAACTATCAAACCAGTAGTACGATGATATTTGATTAGCCAGGAGTGTCTGAAGATATTTTACTTAGCTTCTCAGTCTATCAAGTCGCATGTGTATGTCGCAAGCTATAGTCCTACATGCACCATCATCAAAATATTGAAACAGGTCTACAGATTTCCCAGCATGTATCCAATTTATTACTTTTCACTTGAACACCCTGAGTTATTTACGTAGACTGTGGTCGGCATATACTTTTATGCACGTAGTACTGATCCGGTTGGCCCCACCGCCATTCCCAATTACGGACGCATTTTAGCAATCATCTCCGATAAATTTCTGTTGTTGGAGGACAAAGGTGACTGAATGAGGGTCTTTGAAGTACCTTTAGAAAACCCCTAACATAGTAACTCAACTCGTTGCGTTTTCAAATTATGTGCGTGATTTAGATTTTTACCGTAGCTTTTAACAATTTTTCAGTCATATCGCTACGATGTCTGCAGTGTGACAGTTTTAGTGATGGTTAGCACTGGAGCATCATGCCGCAGACATGTGACATGATGTCCCACCCAATCACATTATCCTGACACCAGGTCGACCTGTCCTAACATTAACCTCTTAATGCTGAGCGCCATGCGAGGCAGCTGTTAGTACCATTTTTGAAAGTCTTTGGTATGACTCTGCCAGGGTTCGAACCCGCGAACTCCCGAATCCGAGGCGGACGCTCTACCACTAGGCCACCGGAGCGGTCTCGTTTTCAAATAATAATGTCGTATCACGAAGTTAAAGTTGGCCTTAGCCCAAAGCAGCTTGCGAAAATAAAGAGCGCAATATGAAAAGATTGCGGGGTGACATTGAAATTTTTCTAGGGCAGAGTTAACTGGAATTATCCCTGTGTGTTCGACCGAAAAGAACTTAAACAGCTTCATGTAGTCAAAGAAAAGAAAACCTCTGTGACATTAAAAGTATTCAATTCTGAGGTGGCCCAAATGCAAATTACTGGAAGAATATTTATATTTCTCGCAGCCATTCCAGTACTGTTAGAAAATGAGGCGCCTGTGGTTACAAATTAGGGGCTGTCGGAACTGTATCCGGGATGGCTCTGAAAAGGACGGTGGGAGGCGGAGCCTCTTGTGGCCGCATAAAAAGAGAAACGTTTTCGATTATCCAGGTTTAGAAGCCAATAGCATGTGTGTGGTTAGAGATGCTATTTGGTGAATCTCCGGGGCAACCTCCGTTGGCCTGGGTGTGGCGGAAAGCAGGACTACATTAATTATTATAGGCACACCAATCAGAATTGTAATTTGAACCATATCAATAGTAAACAGAGCTGGTAAAACAATCTCTTTACGGATGCATACGCGAATACGTGTCTACTCAAAACTTCTCGCAGTGGCACAAAGCAGTCTTAATACAATTACCAAGCTGTACATGATGGTTACAGATAATAAACAGATTAGCATGGTTGAGTTCGACACCGTATTGACGGAAACGGAAAACCACTGGCGTTTTCCGAGCACAGATACAGAACCGAAGTATTAATCACTCTGATTACAAGAGGTGAAAACCAATTAAATGTTCGCATGTTTGCCAGTTCACTATTAGTATAATAACGGCGGTTTTGTTGATTACTGATCTAGATTGATGTCTTCTACCCCCACATTACTTTCCTCCTGCAGGAGCGCCAACTTTCACTCTTGGACGTGTGCGCGTGAAATGATGACAAAGTCATGGGTAGGAAAGTGCTGTTGTTGTTGTAGGGCTTAACGCCATTTTTCAGCACACGATAGGCTATACATGGCGGCCAGTATTAATGGTGGAGGAAGAAACCGGAAATCCCCGGAAAGAACCACCGACCCACGAGAAGCTACTGGCAAGCTTTCTCACATATCCACATTCGCCGAATCCTAGACTCGAACCCACGCAGACAGAGGTGAGATGGCAGTGATCCGTAACGGAGAGCGCTTTAGACCACTCGGCCACTCGGGGCCCCCTTAGGAAAGTGCAAAATTTCGTATACCTTTATCATGCAGTATCCACAATCCAGTGCATGAAACAATTGGTAACTCACCAATGTTCAAAGCACATTCTTAATCCTTGCGGTAGCAAAGTTCGTCTTGATAATACGTTATATTTTCCTTGATAATGATGTAATAAAATGTTGATTGGAGGTAAGACTTTGAATTTGATCAAACCTACGTATTGACAGATGTTTCCCACGTCGAACTCTGAGAAATAACTTTTCAAGTCTCGTTAAGGAAAGAAACCGGGAAATGAAAATCCCTGGAATTCATAGACGATCTGTTGGTTTTCTAAATCCCAGACATCCACAGAAAGACTTCAAATTTTCTTTTTTCCACCTTTTCTAAAGTGTTGTATCCATTTGTCTTCACTTTCACACAAGTAATGGAGCAGTCGGAGAGGTTAGGCGGAATATCGACGAATGACAGAGAGACAGGACTGGAGGGGGTGGGTGGGGGGTGGGTTGATGGCTAGTTTTTCTCAGGCATTAACTTTATTTGATAGGCCCATTCACACACTTTCGCCATGGTAGAAGTTTTCTTCAAAGGATCGATACCTCCGTGATCAAGAAACAGTTGTCTAAATCTTCCAAAACAAACGTCGTAAAATCTCCACATCAGATCGGCAATATTTCAACATTTCTTCCCGAATGTCAAACGGGTTTGAAAGAGTGAGTTGGGTACCAAGCGTATGGTATTTCTCTTTTTTTCTGTGTGTATACCGTCGGGTCGTAGTTGCAAATAACGTTCTGATTAGCTTCGGAATAGTAAAAGTGTGGAAAGGTACCTTTGACAATTTCTGTCATTTCAAACGTTTTAGGCATTCTGCTCAAACGCGTGGCCAGATAACTCACTGAATCTGTAAACTCTATTTGTCCCGCTTTCTTGTAGATGAGTTTCACTCCGTTCGTGGTGACTGTGGAGCATTCGGTATCTTGTTCTGCATGGTATTTAAAAAGAAATTGTCTATTGTATCCCTAGAAATTGTGAGCCAGACTATAGCATAGTGATGGCAGTCCTCGTAACGTTGGATGTCCACTTCACTCCAAGCGTCATCTGTAGAACCTAATATCAATTCGGCAAAATCGCAAAGAGTGTTGGGTCCTCGGAAGATTTTTTTCTCGTCCTCCTCGAATCTTACTACAATGGGGGCAATGAAAAAATATAGGTTCTTGTATATACGACTCTTACCAGCACGATGACCTACGCAAACAGGGACGTGCATGCCTGACCCTCGTGTACATTCAAAGTAAAAAAAAATAAAAAAAATTAACTTGTTTCTTTTGTTCTTGTTCCGGTCGCCCTTTAATTATTCCTCTAGTTCATTCTATTATTTTTAATGTAATAGTGATGTTGAAATCGAAGATTTCTTCAATAAACGGCATCTTTTCTTCTCAGGACAAACGTGTTCCATCGGATTGTTGGTTTCCATAAGTGGAGCACAATCCTAGTAAATGCGTAAACACTTCTCTGTTGTTGAACTTGTTTCATGCGATGTTGCTCTTAGCAAGATGGACTGACTAAGATTTGCTTGCACGTAGAGCAATGAATTCCTTATTTGCTTTCGTGATGCTTAAAGACCCACTGCGCTCACCGTAATGAATGTATTGATCCCGACTGCAAATACGTTGGTCGCATTTCTCACAATAATAACTGTATCAATAAAATAATCTTGGGATACTGCTAAAATCATCAAAATGCCGATCTTGATCTCTTTAGAAATGCATGCTTGCTGTAGAAGGAGTTCTACTTCTCGCCTATGCTGAAGTCTGTCTGATTGTCCAGTGTTCATCCATGATCTTTTGAATTCTATGTTATCCTTTTCGGCACACCTTCTACCCACGACGATGACACGGGCTTAACACATTTAATCTTGCTAATTATCATTTTAGACAATACTGCGTTTGTCAATGCGAATTTCATCCACTACTAACACTTTTCGGAAATAATACGTTGCTCACGTGAAGAGTAGTTTTTTCTATCGGTCATGTTAAAGTCGTCATTTGATTATTGGACGTCTTGAACTGGCCAACAATTTTGCAAGATGTTAATTTAACCAGTGTGCTAAAACTCGATCCACAAAGGAGACTTTAAAGTGTCGTGATGGATGGGGAGACTCAAATGATTGTCATCTTTCCCTTGGCATTGCCGTTTCAGTGTCTCTAACAGTGAATCCCACAAATCTGTAATAAAAACTGCTGCTTTATCTGGGGCACTTGAGATTTAAAGCTTACTGTGTGCGTATTAAAGACTTAAAGACCTAATAATGTTTCCTTACCTTAAATATTTACAGCATGTTTTCTGTTTTCTAATTTCGTGGTGTTTGTTTTTATTTTTTTAATCATATCATTATATATGTTTTTTAAGAGTAGTATAGTGGGGTACCGTAGCCTCAATGGGAATTAGCATTACAGACCCCCCCTGGGCCAGTATAGCCTCAAGAAATAAAATCTCACCCTGGGCCAGTATAGCGTCAATGGAAAAATGGGGTAGAGGGACTAGAACACCCTGGGTCTGTATAGCGTCAATGGAAATTTGGTAGAGCGGCTACTAGGAGACTGTGGGTTTGTAGAGCGATAAGCGCCAGGTGGCATGACGTCATACTGGTAACAATGTAGCAAAAAGAGAAGTACTGTGACGTCAGGCTACCTGAGAGAGGGCTATAGACAAACACGAATCAAGAGCGTTCGTGTTTTTTAGTAGAGGAAGGGTTTTATATATATTCGTTTAGGGTGGAGATAAAATGAAAATTAAGATCTTTTCGAGGCATTGGAAGTGGCCCTGAAAAGGGCCGTTGTTTGTTATGTGATGTTAACACCATTCTGTTAACATACAGGACATCGCATAGGTCTTCTTATCTTCCTCAAATTTCTCAAAGTTTGTCTTAAACTGTGTCTCACTTCTGGTCCGTAGATGAGAGTCCGCTTAAGACAGCCTTGTCTTTCCACATAACATCTTCTTTTCCAAAGAGTGGCACCGGTGATCCGGATGACAGTCCATTTTGTTTTCACATACATGGGTAAGTCTGTACGGAACAGCATTGAGGATACCAAAGTAGAGGATTCTACGTCGATCAACATCTTCTCTGTGACGAGAACAGGTGAAGGGAATGAAGTGAACCGCGTTTATTTATAGTGGAAGACCGGATCGAAACGGATTGAAAGGGTTCACCAATCCCAACACGCGTTACAAAATTCAGTCACTTCGCGGAGTCTGTCTTCCAATCCGAAGAGAGCTACCTGTGACGTCACATTTCCTATATAGGCACACTAGCGTCTGTGCGCAGTGAATCGATGCGGTAGTGTTTTGTGAAACATGACGGAACCTAAGAAGACAATGAATTGGGGTGCACCGGCTGTGGAGACGAGAAGTAATGGTACAGCAGCAGCTACCAAAGTGAACACAGTGCTACTTCCCGAAGAGGTTGATTTCAACTGGGATTTAGTAGATTTTTATCTTCTTCCCAAGAATTTGTTCCGGTACCAGTACCTTCGCCACTTTCTCCTTCTTTACCACGTGTCGACGATTTTAAACAAAGACAGAGAGAAGAATTGGAGAAATTTTTACAGCAGCAGAAAGAAGCAGAGCAAGTATTTCTTCTTGAACAGAAACAGCGAGAAGAAGAAGAAGAGGCAAGAAGGAAACAACAGGAAGAAGAAGAAGCAGTAGAGAAGAAACAAAGTTCAGGAGAGAAGGAGAACATCGAAAGTCAAACGGTCACGGTACTCTTGGACATTTTGGCCGAGTTAAGAAGTCTGAAACAAATGTATCAGACTTCTTTATTACGACCCAAGAGAAAAAGACCTTCCCGAGCCAAACAACCTAACCCTGTGACTACACCAGAGATACCACCCCTAGTGATATCTACTAGATCATTGACAGGAGCAAGTCCACAAGTAGGCCTTGGCCGTGGCAAAGGCTTAAGACAGTTAAAGCGAATTGATTCTCGTTCCTGAGTTTGTTCTAAGGAAAAAAACAAACACTCAACAGTCCTTTTCAGGGCTACCCAATACTCTCGAAAAGAGTGACTATTCATTTTGCCAAAATCAATTAAAACTCAAAATCCCTTCTTTAACCCTATGATGTACGTGTTGTGAGTGTATGAGTGTAGGTCCTTATTATTTCTAAATAATGAAAACCAAGAGACACTTACGTTTTTTTCAGTTTGGTCTATTCTGTTACAAATTTTTTACAATTCAATATCACAACATAACACAACACAACACTTTTAAAAAAGTTCATAGATTTCTTCTGTCTCTTTTTTCTTTCACTCTCTCTGTTTTTTCAATTTCTTCACTTTTACACTTTTTTCCTCTTCTTCTTCTTCTTCCTCACATTTTTCTCGTCTTCTTTTCTTTTCTGTCTTCTCTTTCTGAACGTGTCGGGGTTCTTCTTCTTCCTCCTCCTTCTCCTGCTCCTGTTGTTTCTTAGGGCACTCTGAAGACCAATGTCCTTTCTCTTGACAATGATAACAGGTATCTTGACTTTTGTTTCTTTTGACACTGGCCTTGCTTCTTTGACGGTCTGGACATTCTGTAGCCCAATGCCCTTTCTTTTGACAGATATAGCAAGTATCTTGACTTTTATCTCGAAAGGAAGGAGAGTAGTCCGTCGGCTTGTCTGAAGAAAACTTTCTTATCACACCTCGCAATGCTCTAATCAGAAGTTCGATCTGTGTGGGTTCTTCCATTGTGCTGGTCGGCTTGAGAGCGAAATGAATACTGAGAGGGGAGTCACTAGCCCTTTATATATGCCCTGGTCTGACATAGATATATAGGGGTTCATGGTGTTTCACAGGTAGTCATTTGACTTTTGCCGTCAAGATGAAACGATCGCATCATTTCGAAAAGAAAGAAGAAGAAAGTAAGAGGCAGAAACGTGATTTATCGCCTCGCACAGTAGCTGAAGTCTTGGCACAAATTCATGCCAGCGATTTTGAAGATGAGATGAGTGAACCAGAATCGAAGCCTAAAGAGTCTACACCAAATCAAAGTCCATTACCACCCGTAAACCCTGAAAAGTACTACCATATTCGGGAGACGGACAAACGCTCTTCCAGAAAATTTAGAACCACAGCCTACACGTACGCAGTGAAATTTAAAGATTTCAAGTCTGACGTACCCTTGGAAAAAGCAGAAGGGTTCATCACCGATGTGTGGGATTCTTTGTTAACCACACTAAAACGGCAATGTCGAGCCAAAGAAGACGATCGCTTGAGACTTTCTATTCATCACGACAATTTGAAGTCTCCCGTTTGGATCGAGTTTAGCAGTCCAACAGAATTGACACCTTCCAAAATCATGGACAAGATTCAACACGTACAACAATCCAACGACAAATTTCACATTACGGACGGAAAAGCGACACTGTACATGACCCACGTGTCTCTTCCCCAAGGGACAGGTAAAAAAAAGTTGATGTTGGTAGACAACTTGCGTAACCTCAAGCGTAGTCTCGTCCAAATTAACAATCCAAAAGACAAGATGTGTTTAGCCCGTGCCATCGTGGTGGGACAAACGTATGCCGACAAGAACGATACGGTAGAATGGAAAAGAGCCTGGAAAACTATTCAACAATCGGACCGAGCCAAACAACGAAAAGAAGCAGAACTCCTGTTACAGCAAGCGGGGTTAGCTAAAGACACACCCTGTGGCATTCCTGAAATGCAAAAGTTGCAAGACGTCTTGGCTCCACGTTACACCTTGAAAGTTCACCCTCAAGAAGTGCGCGGACCTCTGTTGTTTCGAGGTCAAGATTTTAAAGACGGAAAATACATTCACGTCTATCATCACGATGAACATTTTGATGCCATTACCAGTATCACTGCATTCCTGTCATACAGTTATTACTGTGAGAAATGTGACTATGGCTATAACAATCGAGAGCAACACAAGCATTGTGGATCGAAATGCTCAGGATGTTTAGCTTCTACACCCTGTCTGGACGAAGGACAAGAACGAGTGCATTGCTCTGCTTGTCAGCGCACGTTTGTCAGTCCTGCCTGTTACCAACAACACCTAAAGACGCAAGGTTCACAGCAGAAATGTGCTTGTCAGCTCTTGAGATTGTGCCCTACTTGTGGACAAGGCATACGTACCAACAGTGCCAAGGCGCACGTCTGTTCAGGAAAGAAGCGATGTCACATTTGTCGCCAAACCGTGGACTTGGAACACCAATGCTACATTCAAAAATACCATTCCAAACATGAAGAAGAAGAAGAGAATGACCAGAAGAAGAAAGGGAATTTCATCTTTTTCGATTTTGAATGCATGCAAGAGACTGGCATTCACATTCCTAATTTCTGCGTGGCTCACCGAGCGTGCGAGAAGTGCATCCAAGAGCCTATCTTGACTCATTGCCCTTACTGCAGCAAGATTCCTGGAGGACGTGAAAAAATCTTTCGGGGATCGAACACACTGGCCGATTTTGCCCAATGGATCTTAAACCCTATCGACGAGACGTGGAGCCAAGAAGATATCGAACGTTACGGAGATTGTCATCGCCATGCCACGGTGATGGCTCACAATTTCTCGGGATACGATGGACAATTTCTGTTGAGATACTATACGGAACAAAGTACCGAACGTCCGAAAGTAACTTTGAACGGAGCCAAAATCATTTCCATGCAAGTGGGACAAGTACAGTTTAAAGATTCAATGAGTTACTTGGCTATGCCTTTGAGCCGCATGCCTAAAACGTTTGGCATGACAGAAATGGCCAAAGGCTATTTTCCACACTTTTTCAATACCGAAGCCAATCAACACGCCGTTCTACCCCATTTGCCTGAGGCTCACTACTACGACCCCGACAACATGCGTACCGAACAACGAGAAGCTTTCTACGCATGGTACCAGACTCACGCTTCGGACCCTTTTGACTTTCAAGAAGAAATGTTAAAATATTGTCGTTCCGACGTAGACATTTTACGTCGCTGCTGTGGAAAATTTCGAGAACTGTTCATGGAACACGGAGGGATCGATCCTTTGAAAGAAGCTTGTACCATTGCCAAAGCGTGTTCCTTAGTGTATCGTCAACGATTCATGCCCGAAAACACCCTAGCTGTCATCAGTCCTCAAACGACCAATTTTGTCAAACGTCAATACTCGGTCAAAGCCCTACGCTGGTTACATTACTTGTGTGAGAAGGAAGACAAATGGATCCAACATGCTCGCAACGGAGGAGGCGAAAAGACCATCGGAAGGTATTCAGTAGACGGCTGGGACTTAGAAAACCCCAAGATCGTGTACGAGTTTAACGGGTGCTTATTTCACGGATGTCCCATCTGCTACCCTCAACGTGACACTAAAAACCAGTTTTTACAACGGACCATGGAAGACTTGTACCAGGCCACTTGTCAGCGACGCTTGAAGTTAGAAGAGCAAGGATACCAAGTAGTGGAAATGTGGGAACACGAGTACGATCAGCGATTGAAAACCGATCCCGAGTTTAAGCGCATCGTGGAAAGTTACAAGCTGGTGGACCCTCTGAACCCGCGGGACAGTTTGTACGGAGGACGGACGAATGCCACCTGTTTGCTGTACCAAGTCGACGAGGAGAAAGGAGAAGAAATCAAATACTTGGACGTGTGTTCTCTGTATCCGTACGTGTGCAAATATTGTCACTTTCCCGCAGGGCACCCACAATTGCTGACGGAACACATCGACGTGGACAATATTCGACAATACGAAGGATTGATCAAGTGTAAAGTCTTGCCTCCCACGAACTTGTACCATCCCGTTTTACCACATCATTGCCAAGGAAAACTGATGTTTCCCTTGTGTCGTACTTGTGCTGAAACGTGCAACCAAGACCACCCTTGTCAGCACACTCAGGAAGAACGAGCCTTGACGGGAACGTGGGTCAGCGTGGAATTGTTTAAAGCTCTGGACTTGGGATACCAACTGTTAGAAGTGTACGAAATTTACCACTTTCCCAAGACAGAAAAATACCACAAGGGCGACGATTCTCAAAAGGCATTTTTGCAGACTACGTGAATGCCTTTTTGAAACTGAAACAAGAAGCTAGCGGATATCCTTCCTGGTGTCACACTCCCGACGACCAAACAAAGTTCAAAGAGAAATACTGGAAGCAGGAAGGCATCACTTTAGACCACATCGAGAAAAACGAAGGAAGGCGATCGTTTGCCAAAGTGATGTTGAATTGTTTGTGGGGCAAAATGGCACAACGACCGTGTTTACCCAAGACGGAGTATTTGACAGAACCTTTCCGATACTTGCAGATGATTCACGACAAAACCAAATACATGAAACACGTGGACGTTGTTCGTGAGGACTTGCTCTTAGTCAATTACGAAGAAGAACTGGACTTTGTAGAAGCCGACGAATTTGGAAATGTCATCATTGCGGCCTACGTGACAGCCCATGCTCGCTTAAAACTGTACGAAGCTTTAGAACTATTAGGAGATCGTGTGCTGTATTTTGACACGGACAGTTGCATCTACATTGATCGCCTGGGTCAACCTCACCCTGTCATCGAAGGAGACCGTTTAGGAGCCTGGACGGACGAGCATCCCGACCACAAGATTCTAAGTTTTGCAAGTGGCGGTCCCAAAAATTACGGCTACGAATACCGGAACAATCAAGGAGATGTGCACACGGAGTGTAAAGTGAAAGGATTGACTCTCAATTATCGCACCAGTCGAGTGGTGAACTTTAGCATATTGAAAGAAGCCTTGCAGTCTGGACAGGATCGAAACTTTAAAGTGACCACCCACGAACCGCACAAGATTGTACGTTTACCCACACACCAAATCGTCAGTCGACCCTTGGAAAAAGTTTATCAAATCGTGTACCAGAAGCGAGTTCGGCTTCCCAATCACTTCACTTTACCGTACGGTCATGCCGATATTGGTCAGCATATAAAAAGGGACAACGTTCAAGGTCGATAGTTCATTGTGACTACCATTGCTAAGCGAGAAAGATGAATCCATTCACACAGCAAGTATCCAGTAAGAGTAAACTCAAGTACGATGCTGTGCCTTGCGATGATAGGGATGCCGTACGCTATGACCTTAGTGATTCAGTACCACATCATCATGGGAACTTTGCTATAACTACTACTTCTACTACCATGCCTACCATGGAAAGTGATGCTGTACGTGTCAAACCTGACGGATGTGAAAGCGATGCCACTCGTTATCGCACACCTTTTCACTTTACTGGTTTTCATGGTGGATGGCCACCTCCACAGGAAACCATGCGACTACCACCCTACGGATGTCATGTAAAACTGAGCAAACTCCTAAGGATTTCACCGTACCCTCATCGAAATGAACCTGTGAAAGACGAATATTCGTTCCCTGTGCGTTTGCCAGAATACTGTGATTTTGAAAGTCGATTGCAAACCTTCCAAGGAAAATGGCCAAAATATCTAGGAGGACCTACCCCCGAAGAATTAGCCAGAGCTGGATTTATCTACTTGGGCGAAGGAGATAAAGTCAAGTGCTTCAGTTGCGGTGTCTCACTTCACCAGTGGGAGAAGAAAGATTGCGCTTACCTGGAACATGCTCGATGGTCTCCAGAGTGTCACTACCTGCCTTTAGTGGGACCTCGTCATTGAAGTGACCCTACCATGTTGTGTAAAAAGCTAGCTACGGAGTTAGGAGTCCAACGTTGGACAATCCCTAGACAAGTATTTAAACCCGATGTAAAAAATAATCTTCAAAGATTACCAAACGAATTGCAAGAGAAGATCTACAAGGACATATGGCAGGGACTTGCCAGAGTCAAATCTCAATTAGTGACTGTAGAACATTTGTGTCGAGAAATTCATAAGAGGAAATTGACCAAAGTCAACAAACAAGTCCGATTTATATGGATCAAGTGTGCGTTCGTTCTACTATTTCGCTTTAGACCATTTACATTTGAAGATTTTATTGACATTCTTGACCGTTTCCTGGAATGGCAGTGGTCAGAAATTACCCACTACGTTCATTACTTTCGCTCTAGGAGAAGTGTTTGACTGACATGGTTATGGATACTTTACAAGAGAACATTCGTGCTTTGCCTGTGGAATTGAGAGAACGCATTTACCGTGAGTTCGTCAAAATACAAGTGAAACGAAAAGAATCATTGCATCCGTTACGTCACCGATGTTGGAACCACTGGTACCTAAATGCTATAAGAGGATTGATTCTGATGAAAGTGTTCCAGGGGCCAGACATTGATCAACTACTCGTGACCAAGAAGGATTGTGTTGTTGATAGTGATTATTTTTACTACCAGGTACACTTAGTGCATCGAATTCCAGAAGAAGAGTTAGAGGGTTACCAAAATCTTGTACACAATGTAAACTTAGATAAAGAGGAAACTTCTGAACGATGTGTGATGTGCAAGTTAGTGACTAAATATTTTGAATACGTCGACGGAATACGACCACTTCTGTGCAAAAAGTACACTTATAGCTGCCGAAAAAAGAGGGTATAAAAACGTTCTACCATGCCACGACCTTTATCATTCGTGATACAACAGATTCCGTGGAAGGAAATCAATGACAGTATTCAAACGGTAGAGGATTACCAACACCTATTACGAGAACTGTCTCCATTGAATTGGGGTCGACGTGTAGTGTGTGTCTTAGTGACTTGCTTTCTGGGATTTCGTTTACCAGCTGATTCTTTGTGGACTCTTTACGAACAGTACCTATTACTCCAAAACAAAACATGAAAGTGATGCCTTTAAATGTCCACGAGAGACTCATTCTGCTCAAAGCTTTGCGCTTTCATTTGGATACTTCTCAACCTCTACGGGAAAACAAGATTCGTCAACTTTTAGGTACTGAAGATGTGTACGACGACGTGTGTGTAGCTTGTGACTTACACCCTCACTGGACAGATGTACGTGACTGGAAAAGTTGGGGTTTGAGGCTTGGGCTAAAGAAGTGGCACACTATGCCCAAGATTTGTCATCCTAAAACATTAAAACGTACCGTGAAAAAAGTCACTTTTAAACCTGTGTTAGTGTCCATACCAGAAGAACAGTCTGTCACCGAGGAAAACCACTCTCTTCAAGACAGGACTGTCATTGACATTCCTGAAAGACCATTTCGGGAGGACCCTTGTGTGACTGAACCAAGGAATGTACAGACTCTCAGAACATTACACACTACTCCTACGATTTCACCTCTTGATCACAAAAAATGTTGTACAGAGACTTGTTTATATTCCACTATGGTCGTTTTGTTGTGTTTTTTATTCCTGTACTTAACCATATGGCTTTTATGTATTTTTGTCTTTCGTGTTGTTCACTAATAAAGATGACAATAAACGTGTCCTGAAAAAGTATAAAAACTCTTGTCTTGTCTGTCTTCGTGTCACAAGTGACATTTTATTACACTACTACTACTATGGCTACCTCTACTGTCTCTGCTCCCTCTTCCTCCACTGTCAAAGTCATTGACGAACACGTAGATCGGACTAGTTGGGAGGCCTTGTATCTTCGCCATCCCTTTAACATGCTTATTGCTGGACCTAGCGGTTCAGGCAAAACCGAATTTGTCAAACGTTTGATCGAACATAAACATCATTTGATCGATCGTCCTCCTCAACGAATCGTGTGGTGCTATAAAGAGTGGCAATCGGCGTACAGCCTTCTGCGAGAAAGTCAAGGCGATTCCATCGTCTTTGTGGAAGGCATTCCTGTCGAAGACGACGGAATCGTGTCTGACCCTAGTCAAACTCATTTGGTTATTTTTGACGACATGTTAGGAGAAGACGAAGAAGAAATTAAACTCTGGTTTACGCGCAAAGGGCATCATCGTAATGCCAGTGTCATTTACATTACCCAAAATTTGTTCAACAAAGTAAAGCCTATCGTACCATCAGTCTCAATGCTCATTACTTGGTCTTGTTTAAAAGCCCTAGAGATAAATCGCAAGTACAAGTCTTAGCCAAACAGTTAGGAACGCCTTGGCTGATTCATGCGTACGACGATGCCACTCAAACCCCACACGCTTATTTACTCGTGGATTTAAAACCCACTACTCCCGATTATTTGCGATTTCGTACCCATCTGTTTCACCCCTGGTGCCAAGACGGAGGACCTATCGTGTACACGTCTCCGTCGTCGACTTAATCACCCCAAAAAAATCTATAAAAACCTCGGTCACTTGGACTCTGTCTCACACATTGTCAACATGACGTCCCTTCAGTCTCATCTTCCCATTAAATTGATTCGTGCCTTGTACGGCATCAGTCGCGAAAAAATCCACAAATACGTGCTCGTGTCTTAGAAGCTAGTCTCAAAGAAGTCTTACGATGGTTTACGGTGACAGCACGTCAATTACTGCAAGGCATCATTCAAATTCCACATCAAACCAAACGTTTTTTTTTGAGAGAAACAAAGTTGCCTTGACGCAACTAGCCGATCCTCGCATCGACACTCAAACCAAAAAGCAAATCATTTTGAAACCTGGAGGAAGTGGATCTTTAGGAGGTGTCATCATTCGTTCCCTCTTAAAATGGGATCCTAATGCTCCCAAAGTTGTCCCCAAGAAAAAAGCCACACCCAAACGTACCCAGAAGAAAAAGAAAAAGAGCAAGGGTGTCAAGACCAGGTCACAACCTCAGAAAAAGAAAAAGAAAAGCCCACAGAAAACAGCTTTTACTCGCAAGAGAGTGTCTCCAACAACTTCTCCTCCAGCAGTGACACCCTCTTCCTCTTTAGCGTCAGTAGCCGCGGCTCACAAAGTACCTGCCCCCAAAGTCAAAGTCCAAGAGAGAACGGGTGTGTTACAGAGTTTACTGGATTTGTCCAAGCAAGAACTGTCTCGATTTAGTCCGTTGCGAACTCCTCCACGGCGTGTGTTACCTGTCATCAAGTTGATACGACGTAAAGACAATCAGTGGCGACGCATTCCAGTATAAAACGACCTGAGGCAAACCATACGGATCAGTATTTTTTGGGCTACTGCACGTCCAAAGATGTTCTCTCCAAGAAGTGTACACCGTTACCATCGTCGTTCTTCTTCTTCGGTCCAAAAAGGAAAAGGAAAACGAAAA
>JAECUM010094512.1:0-12054 GCA_016617855.1 Megalonaias nervosa | reverse complement strand
ATATATATATATATATATATATATTTGTCTTTTCCTCTGGTATTATAAAAATTCCATACGAAAAACAAGAAAATGATCTAATCTAATCTTAGAATGAAAAAGAAGCATCAAAGCTGTAGATTGCGTAGATAGAAAATTATCTAGAATGCGACATAACACTTCGAGTGCCGATGGATCTTTGGAGGCAACGAATCCCTTACTTGTAGTAGCAGATACTGTATCTGCCCTTGTTGCTGTTGTTAATGTTATACCTTTAAGTCTAGTTGTATACCTCTTTTCAGAGAAATGATAATAATAATAATAATAATAATAATAATAATAATAATAATAATAATAATAATAATAATGCGTCATATTTATGTCTCATTAATTATTTCACATTATGTACTTGACAGTGCAGGTTTCTAGGACTTGGTACATAGGTCGGTATCATCTGATGAATTATGATCACAAATCAAACGTAGAAAAGGCTGGCTAGACTATGGAAATATTGCCTTCTCATAAATCCCGTTACACAGGTCAACCATACACTCTTCCACTAAGCATCAAATATTTTCAGCAATTGCACTTACATCCCGCTGAACAATTGCAGACTCCAGTATTCCGTGGTTAATCATCCATGTATTCACGAAAAGTTTTAAAGCGATTAAACCACCTCCAGATTACATTATATGAACGAGAATTGCATCCGTAAACATTGTCTAACTTGCCTGTGAACAACATCATTAGTGCCAGCAGTGCATTTGATACAAGATACTAATTACAAATAGAAGTTGTTACAGTTATATACACTACGGCTGATAAAACCACTTGGAAGTGAATATATAACGATTACCATATTTACCATTCTGAGAACTTTTGAGATGCAATCTATCTCTATCTTAGGATCTCTCCGCTTCAAGGTATTATGAAACTGACAGTGTTTAAAGTATTGCGAACATAAATGCTTTTTTATTCTTAAAGTTATTCTCTAAGTGAGTATCTATGCCACCCCTCGCCAGATAAGAATCCATGCCATTTCTCGCCAAATGATTACTGTTTAAGTGCAGATTGTTCTTATAAGCTTAATGCAATCGCTTACGTTAAATTGTACCAATATCTTTGTTCAAAATGTATCAAAAATTACTAACGTTTTCTGTTACATTCCATGTACTCTATGTGAAGTAAATAAGAGGTTCAAATGAGTCCTTACATTTTACAATAGAGACTAAATAATGATGTGTTTTGAATCTACTAACATTCTGTCTTTGTTTAAAAACGATTTGGTAAGCTTAGTGAAAGAAGGCAGTTGTATGTGCATATTTTTATCCGAAAACGTCATTGAAGGTTTCGCTCTTGCAGGAGAGGATTATCTGGCAAATAGCACTGACGGAACGGCATGATTGCACCAACATATACGTAAAGAATAACGCTTCCATAATACTAATGCATTAGTAGTTAGTTGAGATACTATAAAAAATTATGTTTCGCATTGGAGTACCGATAAGACATTAAGTATTGTTGGGATGTTTTATATAACGGAATATCGCTTGAAATAATGTGACTTTGCAAACATATGGATCGCTTGCTTTGCCCTAAATATCTTGGACGATAGCTAAACAAGCGTCATCATCAGTGTATCAAGTCTGATCTATGTCTTTATTTCATTAAAGAAACGAAATTGGAATACTTTGGATGTGAAGGAGGCTTAAACAGATATGAACTTAATGTATTATATGCTTCTGTAGTTGGGGACCAGACGTATTCAAAGGGTATTAATAGTGCTAAGAGTCAACAATGTCAGCAATATCTCTGTCGATCATGTAATGTGAAGTATTATTGCTCACTTTAAGGATTTGAGAGACTACCGTTGCATACTCAATATTACTGGAAGTGTCTTAAATATTAGTACAAATTGTTATGTACGGATAGTAGCCGATACCCTGCAGAATGCTACAAATTATCTAACGTATTAGATGATAACTGAGGGATTACATTAACAGCACATGTCAGAAATGTATTATGAAGCTAAGGTATAGGTTTTGAATTTACATGTAAATCGTAAAATATTCAAAGTGTTAGATCATTTGTGTCAGCGGTTTCTGAAATGTGTGTGAGAATGCTTGCATAAAAATGTAAAAAAATGAAGGTATTACGAAAAGTATAATACAATTCTAAATGTGAAGTATTTTTGATATAGTATTAGAATTGAATGTCCATAAATACTTTGGAGTTTCCGATGCTCAAAAAATGGTAATGATGTTATAGGTAGTGGTAAAATGATAGTGTTGCTACTTACTATCGGTTGATTACTTGTCTTTTATTCTAGTAACGAATCTCTTGTAGAAGATGAATATCATGCAGTTTGTTTATGAATCTCCTTTAGAAACATTGCATGACTTTCTGTCAGGATCAGCTAATTATATTAGTTGTATAGTAGCATTATACATAAAGTATGTGCTGCATAGTCAAGAAAATACAAACAAGATATGAATTAAACACCAACTATTAGAAACGAATAAATCATAAAATAGCAGTTTAATGGATTGTTATTTTTATAAAGTTTATTTTCTGAGTAATTAGTCTGGAATTGTCCAGATAATAGAGTCTTATTCATAATGTGTTAATCATGCTGATGTTGTTTTAGTGAACTCTTTCCTATATAAACTCCGATATTTTAAATCAAACACTTCATATGCGTGTCACGTGCTTTCGTGGTGCGGTTTTTCTTGACATCCATATGCCTTAAGGGTAAATAACATAACCGCAAAGGCAAGAACAAAGGCCAAACGTATTCAGTCCATATGATCATCGAAAATATGTATCGTATTAACCACTTCATCAATAGTTCCCAATCACTATAATAATAACAATCTTTAATGAGTTCAATATTTGGATGAGTTTGCAAGGAAGAGTATTCTAAACACAATGTTGTATTTACTCTGAGCCTGTTTCATATATACTTAATAAAGCATTTAAAGCGAAAAGAAGATTAGAATTATTTATAATTAATACGTATCAATGCCTTAAATAATGTAAGAAGATGCTGAATTAGCCAAATTATACAATCTCGCATTTGAGGAAAATTCTCATTTGCCATAAAATGTATAAGACTAAGGGAAGACTGTTTCAAGGATGACGTGAAACGATATATTTCAAAGTATAATTTTTAACATAATTTGAACAAAGAATAGTCACGAGATCCAATAACGCTTTATACTAGTTTTGCATTACCAAAGAAATATAAATGTGGTCTAGATAATGAGGACAAAGAAACTGATAATGCACAATATTCAGAACTTTCTCACAAAGTTAATTCAAAATAATCAAAATAATTAAAAGTAAAATGATCTTCGATTTATTAGTGTATCTATTAAGATATCTAAGGGAAAGCAAACACACAACAGCAGTTCTTTTATTTCCAAGGAAAGAACATTGCAAAATAATCGAGTCATACTTGTGACGATTATCACTATTTTCCCATTCGTGCATCATATCATGTATTGTATGTTTGACGAAAACAACAACAAATGAAATCACACGTTTGATGTTCCGAGTTACACTATTACTGTCCCAAAACAGATTATAATGTAAGTAGAATCCAATGCAGCACAACCTCTTATATATGTATTACATTCAGTTAATACAAAATTATAATGTGCAAACTGCATGCAGTTTTTCGCTCCAAGGTTTCCGCCTTCTATAACTTACAACGGACGACCTATTTTGAACCAATAGAAATGTATGTATTTTTAGGTGATTGGCCCCAGGAATCAGATGCCAAACTAGGTGTTATTTAACTTCAATAAAAGCAACAATAAGGTCTCTTTTCAAACATGTTCAATATCCAAAACACCGTTCAAGGAAATATTTATTTAGCAAGCCTTCAAACTTTTTAAATATATATGCAAAATAAATGTTAGTATTACAGACGTCTTCAAAAATACTTTATATTGTCCTCCGTAGAAATCAGCAAACAGACACTAACGGCTATGTTCAATCATTTCGCTTGAATCCTTGACGAAAGACGAAACTAGCGTATCCAGCGTGTGCCAACCCGTTATTACATCACAAGGCTGACATTTGTACCCGTGTACCTATTTTGCCCAAAATCATGTAGCAAAACGGCCAGTAACCAGGTACATTGCTGGTGATACAAGTATATTGCTTTGGTCAAATATTGCATCCATTATATATCTGCAGCAATTAAATGTTCCTTCTTTGGCAAATTGACGGGATATGAGGAAAGAAGTGTTATTTCTATTGTGTGCTTCCCAATGAAAATATTAGTATAAAATAAAACAGAGCATCAATACATACAAAGTCAATTATCACGTTTGTCTCAGAATGATACACGCACATTTGTGAGTTAACTGAGACCTTCAAAGATCACACACTGATAACATATGCGTGTCAACAAGACCATCAATGACATCCAAGAGCAATTAGCGATCATATAGGTAATTTTATTGTGGACTCTATCACGAAATTTTAATGCTATTAAATCAATCAATGTGCACGGAAATGTGAATGATATATAAAAGCATTTAATCGGATATTTTCATCAGCCAAGAAAATCTGTATATCATCTGGAAAAACAAAGACGCAAGTACAGGAGACACACGAAATCCGTGTCGCTTAAACTGTGTTTACCTTGTTGTGTAAGCTATTATGTACTTGTTTTGGCCTCCTACGTACCAATAGAGCATTTGATCCCATACCAACCGACAGGAGACAGGCAGCTGTGGGAACCATTCGTATTAGTACAATTATCATTGTTTTCACAAGGATATATTTGACATTCGTCAAAGTCTGAATGTGTACATATTGAAAACCTGTGCGTATTTCAAACAGGATGAAGTGCGACGTTTCATTAATGAATGGAGGCAATTAACTCCAGCAATAAAATGAACACGAGAACATTATGATGATTTCTATCTTTTCCTGTCGAAAGGATTATAAAGGTTTAATTACAATGGGTGGAGAAACATTTCCTGATCTACGAATCCATAACAACGTAAGCTGAAAATGCAAGTTTACACGAAAAGACCTTACAATAATTGGAAAACAATTTTCATAAGATTTCTAGATTTCTGAGAGTAACTTCTATTTAAATTTCCGCATACTATTCATTTTGTATAGGTCTCCAATCCGACATGTTTTTCTTATATATACCATGTCGAAAAGTGTTGGGTTTTTGTTTAACGGGATATCTTTTGACATCAATTCATAATACAAATATATTGGTCGTAATGCTATTATAGGTGTTGGTAGCGTGATGTTGTTGCTATTTAGAATGCTTTTTATTTTAGTAACCATTAGTTTGTACAAGATTAATATCGTGCAGTGTGTTTACAAATCCATCTTTTAATACATTGTATGGCTTTTGATCAGGCTGAACTAATTTTGTTATATGATGTGCTGCATGATGAATAAACTATTTGCTGCATAGGCAAGAAAATGCAAGACACAGCCGAAACACTATCTCTCTCTCTCTCTCTCTCTCTCTCTCTCTCTCTCTCTCTCTCTCTCTCTCTCTCTATATATATATATATATATATATATATATATATATATATATATATATATATATATATATATATATATACTTTAAGATTTTAAATCGAAATATCTCATACGCTTGTCACGCGATTAGGTGTTTCGTTCCTTGCCGACATATTATTATGTCATAAAGATAAATAGCACAAATGCAAAAGAAATCGTAAGCGATAAACTTACACAGTCCATATGATTATCGAAAATATAATGTATTAACCACTTCATAAATAGATTCCATTCACAATAATGATCAGAATATGTAATGGTTTCTACCTTTGGTTGAGTTTGAAAGGAAGATTATTCTAAAAACAATGTTGAATTTCCATCCCGTTACTCACAGTTTATTTCATATGTATTATATAAGGAGTTGAACGTTAAAATTAAGGATTTCAATATTTAAAATTAATAAGTTTTAATGCCTTAATTTGTGTTGGAATATGCTTCATTGTCCAAAATATAAAACCTTGCTTTTGAGGAATAATTCTCAGTTGGTAAAAAATTTTAAACTAATGGAAGATATTACCTAGTATCACGTGAGACGACATATCTCAAAGTATACTTTTAACATAATTTGAAAAACAAATACTGTTGAAATTCAATAACACTTGAAACTAGTTCTACCTTACTAAAAAAATTGTCAATTTGCTCTAGATTATGAGGATGCTGAAACTATAAATGGTAAACACAACAATATTAAAAACTTTCTCACAAAGTTAATTCGGAATACTTAAAAGAAATAAAAGTATTATAAGATTGGATTTCTTGATGTATCAATTCTTTCAAAAATAAAGAAAAACAAATGACAGCAGCTATTTTCCTCCCAAGGGACGGACAATGACAAACAAATGTGTCATATTTGCGACGATTATCACTATCATCGCATTCGTGCATCATATCATTTCTGTTATGTTTGACGAAAACTACAACAGATAATAACACCTGTTTGTGGTACCGAGTTAAAATATTGCTGTCCCAACACAGACATATTATGTAAGTGGATTACAATGGAGCACAACCTCTTATATCTGTATTAAAATCAATTAATACACTGTCATATTTTGCAAACTGCATGCAGTTTTTCGCTCTAAGGTTTATTTCTTCTAGAACTTACATCGGACGATATATTTTTAATAGCTTCAAAAACTATGCACTTGTATGTGATTAGCTTAATTGATCAGGAACCTGCTAAAACGTTATGTAACTTCAATAAAAGCAACAACAAATCATCTTTTCAAATACGCCCATTATACAAAACACCGTTCAAGCAATATTATTTATTTATCAAGGTTCCATACTTATTTTAATATATGTAAGATAAATGTTAGTATTAGAGACGTTTTCAAAAGTAATTCACACTATCGTCCCTGGTAATTAGGTAACGGGCACTAACGGATATGTTCAACCATTTCACTGTAATAATTACCGAACGATGAAACTAGCATATTTACCGTATGCTAACGCGTTATTACGTCAATGCGGACCTTTGCACCTAGGTACCCATTTTGCCCTTAATAAAGCAACGAACCGGCCAGCAGCCAGCCTCATAGCGGGTGATACAGATATATTGCTTTCCCAAGATAATGCATTAATTATATATCTGCAACAACTAAACGTTGCCGTTCTAGCCAATATGCGTGCAATGAGGAAAGCAGTCTTTCACACTGAATGATTCCCAATGAAAATATGAGTATAAAAATAAATCTAAGCATCAAAACATACCGATAAAGAGTGAGTTACCACCCTTGTTTCAGAATGATCCGCACACGTTTGTGCATCAAATGAGACCTTCAAAGATGACACACTGACAACATATGTGTGTCAACAACAACATCAATCATGTCGTACGTTTGGAACAGTTACATTAAAGAAATGCAGAGAGCAAATATAGATCATTTTTAAATAATTGTCTTATTAACTGTAGTTTGAAATTGTAACGCTAACTGAATGAATCAATGTGAACGGAAATGTGATTGATATATAACGAACGTTTATTCATTATTCATACATTCTCTTCAGACAAGAAAATATCCTTGTCATCTGGAGAAAAGTGTCGATTAAAGGAGACACGAAATCCGTGTCGTTTATCTTATGCTTGCATAGATATATAAGTTAGTAAGCACTCGTTTTGGTCATCTACTTACCAATAGAACAGTTGATCCCATTCCAACCGTCAGAACAGATGCAGTTGTAGGAGCCATTTGTATTGCTACAATTACCATTGTTTTCACAAGGAGATGTCTGACATTCGTCGATATCTGAATATGTAAATATTGAAAACCAGATCATACTTCAAATAGGATGTAGTGGAATGTTTCCTTGATAAGTGGAGAAAATAACACTAACAATAAAACAAACATCTTAATATGATGATGATTTCGATCTGTAAAAAGAAGAACGTTGGTTATATTTAAGATCTTTTCCTGTCGAAAGAGTTTTAAAAGTTTAATTATAATGGATTGAGAAATGTTTCCTGATTTTGGAATCCATTGCAACGTAAATTGAAAACAGGGAATTTTGCACGAAAAGACAATAATATAATTGGAAAACAATTTTCATTCGATTTCTAGGTTTCTACCGGTAACTTCTTTTCTAATGTCCGCTTGCTATTCATTTATAGCAGGTCTCCAAATCGGCATGTCTTTTTTTTTTTTTTTTTTTTTTTTGAACCAGTAGAGCAATTCATTCCAACAATTTAAACACTCACAACGGTATGAACTATGTGTATTCGTGCAGCAACCTTGTGCAGATGGAGTAGATGAGCACTCGTTGATGTATGGAATACAATCAATACCAGGATGCAAGAAATGTACTAAAGGACAATAATTCAATTGCAAACCAATTTTCCTTCGATTTCTAGGTTTCTATCAGTAACTTCTTTTATAATGTCCGCTTGCTCTTCATGTACAGCAGGCCTCCAACAAAGCATGTTTTTCATTTTCTTTTTTTTTTTTATTTCTTTTCTTTTTTTTTTCCTTCAAACCAATAGAAAAATTAATTCCATTTGAACAACTTAAACACTCACAACGGTATCAACTATCTGTATCCGCACAGCTACCTAGTACAGATCGAGTAGATGAGCGCTCGTTGATGTATGGAATACAATCATTACCAGGATGCAAGAAATGCATTACTCCAAATCGATTTGCATTAGTTAATATGCTACAATTTTAATAGCATGGATTAAACTCTTACTTCCAGCAAATATCTCAAGCGAAAGTATCGTCCATTCAAGTGCATTGAATTAATGTTACACCAAAATCAACTGTTGTAAACTACTATAAAACCTGGATTTACTGGAACTAGTTGTGTACATATATTGCGTAAGGAAGATCTAATGAATTCCAACTACTAGAACTGTGAATGAAATAATTTTGATTAATTGGGTTTGATAATTATATGCTTGATAGTCCCTTTCTTTTTTCTGTCCGTCTCTTTCTCACTCTATCTCTGTTTCTCTCTGTCTATGTCTCTATCTTTCGTTGTTTCCGTCTCTGCCTATCTCTCTTTCCCTATTTAGAAATATACTATATAGTAAAGTGTTGGAATTGTCTATATAACGGGATACCCCTTGAATTAAATTGATTTTGAAAATATATGACTGCTGTGTTTTAGATTCCTTGGAGTTTCAGGTGGTCTAATCGAAATGATGCTTTAGGTATTGGTAGCATGATGGTGTTGCTGCTTAGAATCCTTTGTGTAATTTCTTTTTATTGAAGTAACCTATCTCTTGTAGAAGATTAATATCGTGCAGTGTGTTTACTAATCCATCATCAGAAACCTCGATGACTTTTAACCAGGACCACCTAATTTTGTTATTCGCTTAGTTGCATCCTGCATAAACGTTTTGCTGCAAAAGCAAGAAAATACAAAATATAGTCTAAACAATATATATATATATATATATAGCGGTTTAATGGATAATTCTTTATGATGCTTCTTTTGCTATGTAATTAGTCTAGATGATATGATAATATTGTCAATCAGATTTACTCACACTAGTTTCATATTCCTGCTGGTTGGAGTGAATTCTTTCCTATATTAACTTAAAGATTTTGCATGGAAATATCTCATATGCCTATCACGTGCTTTGGTGTCTCGTCCTTTGTCGACACATCCATATGTCATAAGGATAAATAGCACAAATGCAAAAGAAATCATAAGCTCTAAACATATACAGTCCATGTGATTATCGAAAATAAAATTTCTTAACACTTTTGCAATAGTTTCCAATCACCATAATAATCAGAATATGTAGCGAGTTCAACCTTTGGATGAATTTGAAAGGAAGAATTTTCTAAATCCAATGTTGAATTTCCATCCTGTTTTTCGGTGTTCCTTTCATGTGTACTAAGTAAGGGGTTGAGCACTAAAATAATAATACGAATATTTAAAATTAATACGTTTTAATGATTTAAATATTGTAGGAATATGCTTAATTGTCCAAAAAATACAATCTTGCATTTGAGAAATTAATCTCAGTTGGTAAAACATGTTTAAGACTAATGGATGACAGTACCTAGTATCACGTGACGACATATTTCAAAGTATAATCTAAACGTAATTTGAGAAACAAATACTGATGAGATTCAACAACACTTGTTACTAGTTCTGCCTTACTAAAGAAATGGTCAATTTGCTCTAGATTATGAGGACGATGAAACTATAAATGGCAAACACAACTGATAATGCACCATATTGAAAACTTTCTCACAAAGTTAATTCCGAATACTTCAAAATCATTAAAAGTAGTATAATATTGGATTTCTTGATGCGTCTACTATGTAATTTCAAAAATAAAAGCCAAACAAATGAGAGCAGTTATTTTCCTCCCAAGGGACGGAGACATGAGAAACAATTGTGTGATATTTGCGGCGATTATCACTATCTTCCAATTCGTGCATCATATCATTTTTTACGACAACAACAACAAATAAAATCACCTGTTTGTTGTACAGAGTTAAAATATTGCTGTCCCAACACAGACATATTATGCAAGTGGAATAGAATGGAGCGCGACCTCTTATATCTGTATTAAAGTAAATTAATACAATGTCATATTTTGCAAACCGCATGCAGTTTTTCGCTCTAAGGTTCATTTCTTCTAGAACTTACAACGGACGATATATTTTGAATAGCTTCAAAACGTATGCATTTTTAGGTGATTGATCAGAAGCCTACTAAAGCGTTATTTAACTTCAATAAAGGCAACAAAAAATCCTCTTTACTAACACGTTCAATACACGAAACACCATTCAGGCAATATTATTTATTTATCAAGGCTCCATACTTATTTTAATATAGGTAAGAGAAATGATAGTATTACAGACCTTTTCAAAAGCACTTTACATTATATTCCATGGTAATTAGCTAATGGGCACTAACCCATTTCACTGTAATCCTTAACCAAAGATGAAACTAGCATATTTAGCGCATAGTAACGCGATATTACGTCAAGGCTGACCTTTGAATCTATGTACCCATTTTGCCCTTGATCAAGTAGCGAAACCGCCAGCAGGCAGCCTCATAGCTGTTGGTACATATATATATTGCTTTGCACACTTATTGCATCCATTATATATCTGCAGCAATTAAAAGTTGCCATTATATATATATATATATATATATATATATATATATATATATATATATATATATATATATATATATATATATATATATACCTGTATTTCTGTTTGCATATTTTTGTCGTCGAATATATTATAGATTGATGGGGTAGATGCCCAGATTTGAAACAAACGAATCATAAAATAGCGGTTTAATGGATAATTCTTTATGATGTTTCTTTTCTGTGTAATTAGTCTAGACGATACGATAATATTGTCAATAAGATTTACTCACATTAGTTTCATATTTATGCTGGTTGGAATGAATTCTATCCTATATTAACTTAAAGATTTTGTATCGGAAAGTCTCATATGTTTGTCACGTGCTTTGGTGTTTTGTTCTTTGTCGACATATCAATATATCATAAGGATAAATAGCACAAATGCAAAAGAAATCATAAGAGCTAAACATATACAGTCCATGTGATTATCGAAATTATAATTGTTTGACCACTTTTTGAATGGTTTCCAATCACCATAATGATCATAATATGTAATGAGTTCAACCTTTGGATGAGTTTGAAAGGAAGCATTTGTTAAATACAATGTTGAATTTCCATTCCGTTATTCAGTGTTCCTTTCATATGTATTACATAAGGGGATGAGCGGTAGAACAAGGATAGTAATATTTAAAATTAATAAGTTTTAATGATTTAAATATTGTAGGAATATGCTTAATTGTCCAAAAAATACAATCTTGCATTTGAGGAATAATTCTCAGTTGGTAAAACATGTGTAAGACTAATGGAAGACAGTACCTACCATCACGTGAGACGACATATTTCAAGTATAATCTAAACGTAATTTGAAAAACAAATACTGATGAGATTCAATAACACTTGTTACCACTTCTGTCTTCCTAAAGAAATGGTCAATTTGCTGTAGATTATAA
>JAECUM010094509.1:0-34213 GCA_016617855.1 Megalonaias nervosa | reverse complement strand
TATATACATATATGAATACATTGATTCTTTGCAACGGTTTGATGAAACTGAAGTACCACCAATCGAGATATTTAATTATAAACTCATTAATTCTCGTGTGATGAATACTGTGTCGTGTGTGGTTGATCAAACATTAAATAAGGAATGTGTTGCATCTAGATCAAGGTCATATATTACTTACAGAGTGTTACGGCTTAATGGTCATAAACAAACAGAAAGAATCAAAACCTAAACGTTTTGTAACACTTAACAAACAATTTAATTAACAACGGAATAAAATGAAAATTTAAGAGAAACTTAAGTATTATGAACTGAATCTAAAATGATCCTGCAAAAGTTCTATTAAATTCCAAAAGAATGAAATATTCAGTCTAAATTTCAGGTCCAAGGATATACTGGTCCGCGAACAATCCTGTCTTGTCTAAATGGCATAGTCGAGAACTCCTTTGAATAATTCACAATAGTTCCAAAATTATATTATAGTCCAATGAGCACTTTCTATTTCCAATGAATGATCGAAACAACTGTTTTTCCTCTCAAATAATATCTGAATACATCATAAAATACGTCTGCAAATCTGATGCTGCAACAAGAACACAAGAAATAAGAATGATTCCTAAAGAACAGAATGAATCTGACTGCTCAGATCTTCGTCTTTGCAAACATTCAAGAGTCTATTGCTACTATTGTCGCAATTTTCTCCAAGTGACAGATCTTACTACTCAGTCTAATGTTTCAAAATACCAACTTAAAATAAAGAAGAGAAATGTGAAAAAATGTAATGCATCGACGAATTTGCAGGGTCAATTTAACGATTACCATTTGGTACCAGCAAAAAAAATATTCCCAATAAGGAGTATTCGTCGTCCCAGGAGAAAAGAAAAGAAGATAAAAGAGACACTAAATCAATTAACTAAATACTTATGTATGTTTAAAAAATTAAAATATGTTATTCACTAACTCGACAGTTCATCTTCAGTTAGGAACAAAACTAGATCAATATTCATAGAGCAAGTAGTTATATTCGATCAAGAGCCGTGATTAAAATTATACGTCGAACTTAAAGACAAAATGCGAGCTATGCAAAACATTTTTTTTCTTTCAAGTTAATGAATTAGTATGTTTATGGACAATAGCTGAAAAAGCTAAGAAGAACTGATGTCAATTAAACTATGTATTTATGTAAAGAAATATTTAAATTTCAGACGGATATTTGCAAGGAGAACAAAATTAGCTGAAGATAAGGTATTAGTAAGTTTAACTAAAAGACAAGAAAATTAGCCAAACCAATTTATGGTGGCTTTAGTGTGTATGCCTTTACCACAACAGACTATAGAACTAATATGTGACAAAATGAAACTATTAATAACCGATGCAAATTCTCTATGCATTAATTTTGAAACTTTTATAATGACCCGAAAGAAAAAATAGTTTTACGACACAAGCAATTGCAAAAATTATAATGTCTATGGAATAATATTAATTAGTAACAAAGTTGATGAACTGTTTAACGATGAGTAGAGTGGTTTACTAATGCAATAATTGTGTGGCAATAGAGCTTTTCGCTCTTATAACTGGCATTCGAGAAACAAATTGGAAGATTATTGGGATATATGTTGTTAAAAAGAAACTAAACATAAACATGCACAAAGATTGCTCATAAATCACCAAAAAATTAATTTAGCTAGATCATTTAATCACGAGATATAGAGTGCCACGATAAACAAGTGTTGTTTTCTTCACCATTTGATGATAAACACTGTTTGGAAGATAAGATAAATGTTTGGACATATCAATATCTTCGTTCGAATAAATCGTTTTCTATTCTGAAATCCAACTGTAACACCAGCCTCATTAAAATAAATGTGCAATTTATAAGGCCAGATAAAATCATTTTGTGAGGTTCTGTTAGGTACAGTTATTAACTGTCTAATTGGACGTCAAGACCCTTATCAGCGGTCGACTTATGTAGAAGTAAACATATTTAAATTGCATTGAGTGTTATGCACAACCGTCTAGTTGACTTAAGCTTGAATCTAATTTAGGGTAAATCATGAACATATGTGCATTTGTGCTAATAATCAAACAGTTATCATGCAAAACATTTTGTTTAATTTCTTTCGATATTGAGATTACAATTTAACTTTAATCTAGTTTCAAAACCAATTCAGTCATCACATAAAACATATTCACTAAACGCTTTACCGACTTCAATCAAAATTCTTTGGGTTTAAAACTGCCTGAGTAACATATTATAAAACAAATTGCTTCGGTTGGTTCCTCTGGTGAGTTTGGATTATATGATATTAGGTAAAACCTGACTGAAATACACGTGAATGAATTTTGTCTTTCTTCTCTAGATTGTTCCAGTTGTAAAACAAACAACCTATCGCTCGGCCTTTCCCTCTCTTAACAGTGGAGAGGACCAACATAATGTGCCGCTAAATATGGCGGCCCCTGGATTGCCAGATTGTCTCTGTGGAAATGAGCATGAAACTAAGTTGCACTTTGGTTGTAACAGTGACGTCAAACGATCATAAACATGGTCGCCATAACGGCCAAACAAAGAAAAAAGTAAAACTCATTCCAGGTTAGATCACCTCCAAAACACAGCACTGATCATTGTCTGTTGAAATCTGTTGTTGAGACCTTTATATAGAAAACAAAATATGCTCGCAGCAGACTTTAAAAAATGTCATAGTTTAGAATATTACTGTGTTATAAATAATGAATGATCCCATTGTTACAATATGCAAAATTTTCATTGCGATCAGTACAGTTCATCAACCATATGATCATTGTCAAGAACCAACCATGCTTAATCTAATTCACCAGAGACTTATCTAATAGCATACTGATTTAGTTGAATCCCCTAGTCTACATCGAACAAACGACTTCAGTGACACTGCAGGAATTGACATCTGATCACCTCTATTGATTATTTACTATATTGTATATTGCCGTGGAATTATTTGGGATCAACTTATTTTTATGTCTTGTCTTCTTATTGCTATTCCACTAAGAAGGTATTTTGTCTATGTTTGGTGTTATTTGATATGCATTCAAGCAATGGTAGGAACCATGTGCCAGAATCGACTTTCATATTATTATCAAATAAATATTTTGAAGCAATATCGACTTTAACTGTAAAATCGGCTACTAAGTTTTCTGTATGCATGTACCCTATCTTTAAACTCGAAAAGACAGCACATTCTGTCTCACTTCCCAGAAAATTGCCATTCAACAAAATGAGACGGCATAGCTATTATGATACGTTAAAAGTTTGAAGGAATGTAATAGTTTCCATCGCCTTTAATATATAAATTTTCGTGTTTAAGTTTAAATATCATGCAGAATTACGACATGTGCACACCTGTGACATTTTAAGTTTATCAATGTATTGAAAATGTTGAAGTGTAAGTACGTTTCATCTGTGCTCCAAGACCTTATAATGTGAAGCAAAATTGAGTAGATTCAATTCAACATCATCCGTAGTCTCAAAATGGATCTTCAACTACCATCATAAAAATGTTAAAAAGGCTAAGATTTTTAATCAGTTGAATTTTCATTCTAGGAGAGAAACTAATCAGTTGTTTCTTGAACTTTTTTACTTTAACCCACGTGTTGGCATGAAAATATGACGTGATAAAAAGCATAGAGTGTAAATTTAAACTTAGGTACATTTTAAATCATGTTATTTGGAAATCTGTTGAAGACTCATGAATCTCAATTACAGTTACATCAACATTGAGGTATACAATTTTCCCAAACAGGAGGCATAATTATGAAAGGTGTATCTCATCAAGGAATGTATAAACTGTCATTGAGGACATCAAGATGCATGAATTTACGTGTATTTTATCGCGCAACAATTGCTCAGATAGTTTCATTTAAAATTGCAGATTTTATTTTAGGTATGTAACAAATATGTCGCTGTCTAACATTAACCTCAAGTTTGACATCCTTAAGTATACCATTAGATAAAAGCATGAATGTTCTAGGAGGTTGACCCTATTTAATATTTGTATTAATTTTACACCAACGTCTTGTGTAGAGATGTGGCAAATCTAATATAAATATATTGACATTTCTAGCGAGAAGTATGTCGTTACGTCAGCCACTCAGGTATGATACAACAACAGTTAAAAAATACAGAATTTCTAGCAAACATAAATATAATCACAAATGTTTTTCTTATTTCACAAAACATAAAGTCTTGTACTATACAGCTATCTTAAATGTCCAAAGAAGATAAATCTGTTAGCGTGCTGGGATGAATAGTTATGCCAGCACGAATTACTTCCGTTGGTAAAAGTAATTAATAGGTTCAATATAGCACTTGTAAATTTGCCCTCATAGTGAGAAATGTAGTATGTTCTTTATATGTAAACCTTACATATATGTAAGTATCAGTTTAAATCCAGGGTAGCACTTTCAAGGAAATAGTAGGGCGTAACTTTCAATTATGACTGCATTACAGCAGAACACAGTAACGTAACGCACAAGTTAAAATGATAAGGTGATTTTAAATTTTTGTTTAATGTCACAGTACACTGAAACAGTGCTTAAATGCACAAGGTGAAATTCTGAGAAGATATAAACCTCCATTCTTCGTCGCAATACACAGAAAGAATGGCATAATGCCCAAGCAAAAATCCTAGACAATTCACAGATACCATGCCGTAACTGCAGACATAGAACAGGTATGTAACAATGCAGAATTGTTAAATATGCTTTGAAATATTTCTTGCTAAATAATTCAAATGGATAAAAAAAAATTACCTTAAAAAATCACAATGAACACTTCATACTTGACTTGCCAATACCACAACAAGCAAGAAAACGAAATAACAACCACTTTTGTTACGTCTCTAAGAAAAGAAAGAATTTAACCAGATGAACACATTTTAAACAGAACTTACACGTTACGACTAGAATTTTCATTTAACGGAATTGTCAGTGATGATAAAGTTTACGTCACAATCAGTGATCATAGAGTTTACGTCACAATCAGTGATCAGAGTTTACGTCACAATCAGTGATCAGAGTTTACGTCACAATCAATCAATAATTGTATGAGTTTCTCAATGACACTGAACCATTAAAAGAAAGTCATCCTAAAACTTGAACAATTTGGTTCTGTTAAAGCTCATTTTTACATAACTTTTAAAATTTGAAGCGACCAACCCAAGAGGGTTACATAACTTAGTGTAGATATCTTTATTACAGAATCAGACCTCTAAATATATTACGTGCAAGCAAAATAGATAAATGTCATTGCGCGTCTATTCGAATTTTCTACAATAAATTCTGGACTGAATCAAAGAGGCAAAGTCATGTTGAGATGTTAATCTGATTATAATGTGGTGGTTCTAGCTACTTTTAAATAAACTAGTGAGAACATATAAACCATCATCCATCACAACTTTGGCTTGTCGTAGTCTTTCAAGGTATAAATAATGTTCTGAGTTAGTAAGAGCACCCATAATAAATGTGTCGTCTTGGATACGTAAACAGTGTGACATATAATAAATGTGTCGTCTTGGATACGTAAACAGTTTGTAACCTAACCTTGTTTTCTTTCTTAAATTCCACCAGCCAAGCATCTTAACTCTGTTTCATTGCACTCTTCAGTTTTGCACTTCAGTTCATTGACGAATTTTATTTTGCGTGATTCTCTCTTCTTCATATCCATTAGAGTAAAGTCAATTGAAAAGACGATTACTGGAAATGATCGAACGTGACGCACGCAATAATCATTGTACATGTGGCCATATTAATATGTATCTATTGATAAATAATAAAACGTTTGCTTTTGCAAATCATTATATTCACGAAGAGCAACTTGTGATACTAGTTTCAATCTATATTGCTCCAAATGGCATAAAGACTCTTTAAATATTGTCACAAATATTAAAAGTACTGTTTTCTTGCAAATAGCACGGTTTTAATGCTTTCAGATATAAAGTTAGAATCCACTCAAAGCTTAAATATATAACTATTAGATGATTGTAATAAAATCTATATATATAATGGAACATTAAGACTTGTAAAATAGAAGTTTTAATTATTGGCATATAGGTCGGAATTTTTTAATTTCAATGCAATTTTGTTGTAAGACGTCTCTCTTATGTGTGAACTGTGTTCAGAAAAGCGTGGCTATTTACTCCAATTGAGTCGTCACCAAACAACGGCCTTAAAACAGTCAAGTATATTTATCAAATTCCACTAAGGAAAACATTTTTTAACCAATTGCTGAGGTTACTAATCCGTATCATTATGGACCAGTATGATTTGAATAGAAGACACACTCTTATAAATACATCTTAGCACGTCCTATCATGTACATTGTTACCATTCTTGATCTTAAACTATATAACATAAAGAAGTGAAACCAACATGTTTAGTAATATCAACAAATAAATTATTTGTAAGTTACAAGGTGAAAATTTAAGAGACACACTTGCAGTATTGTGAAGAAAATCCCACATAACTCTAAATGTTCTATTACAAAACCAAAAGTAAAGAATCTTCCGAATGAATTCCAATAGTCTTGAATGTCCTGGTGTACCACAATGATACAATTCCTAAAGTCTTTGAAAGAGTTCTCGATAATCCCAAAATAGTGTTCTTGTTCAAAAAGTTAATGAGTACTCCAAACGAAGAATTGAAATAAAATATTTCTCTCAAATTATTAAACTCAGCTGTAAATGATTCCACCGACTGATCATAAAACATGAATGAATAATTGTTTACCATATTCCCTTTAAAGTTATCCCCACTTGACTTATGTCGCAATAGAATGTTTTGGAAAACTAATCATTTCCATGGAAAATTCCATTAACCACGAACAAAAATCAAGCTTACAATATAAATTAAATATACATAACAACATGTACAGGGGTTGTTTCAAAAATGCTTTCACCTGCTTTTGAACATTGTAATTTTTAGAAACTAACAGATATTTAATTGGTTGTTCTAGTGGCAGTTAATTAAATATGTCTACCTATTTTGTATTGTAATCCAGTTACTCCTATGAGTTAATATTAGTTACAATATATAGTGCCTGGTGTGCCCATTTGAATTTATATAGCTTGTGTTTTCTGAAATTGAGATTTTCACCAGTAACTTCAATGACCAATGTGTTCTGAACACATTACCACTGTGGTCTGAATACATCACCTCTATGATCTGAATGCGTTCCCTCTATGGTGGACATTACTGCTATAGTGTGAAAATATTACCGCCGTGGTCTGAAGGCATTATTACCTCTGTGGTGCGAAGACAGTACTGTTGAAGTCCAAAGACTTTACCGCTGAAGTGTGAAGACATTACAGCTGTGGGGTGAAGACATTCCTGCCATGGTCTGGAGACAGTACCTCTGTGGTCTGAAGACGTTACCACTTTGTTATGAATACACAATCTGTGTGGTGTGAAGACATTACCGCTGTGTTGGAGAGAACTCAAGTTTCATTCTTTTCAAGAAAAAACAAATCAGCTCAATACAATACGTGAATCAGTATACATTCCTGTTCCAGGATATCTGGATTTGGTGCACAAACGTGTGCAGTATACTGTGTATGTAGGAATATCACTCTCTCCATGGAGTACTGTTTCATACACAGCTTGCCTTACAATTAAACAGCCGGAACAACTTATTATTTATTTGTGCCACTTTTTAAAAATAATTTTATTGATCTAAACATTTTATAAAGATAAACAGTAGGCAGGAAAAAGTCAAATACACACTGAGCAAACCAATGATTTTATACATAAAGTATATGAAAATTATATGCGAGCTAAATAATAAATTTATGCTATTATTACAGGAGTACGATCTTAATTGCTAGATAACCTCGAGATGTCAGCATTCGAACATCCGAATCATTACGAAACGCGAAGAGAAGTATCGAATCATGATCCGGATTTTCTGATGCTGTCAACAGGACGTGATCAAGCAATAAGTATCGAATTATTTTGATAAAGATATTTTTGGTTATAGACTTCTCAATTTTTTCAGATTCACACTTGTTCCGTTATAACTAGAAAACAACGAAGAAAAACTAATTCCAGCCTTGAATGTGAGTATGGTAATATGGAATGAGAGAACGACATTGTCGTTTTCCTACTTTTGCAATTTGACAGCAAAAACAAAATCCTTGCTCATTCATGATGTTGAAAGTTGATAAGTATGTAACAAATGAAGTTAGTCGTTATGAACTCAGATAACTAGAAGCTAAGTAAGTAAAGTAAAACAAGTAGATAATACCTTTTAAGTGTACCTAATCAACATAGTCTTAATACAAGATGAAACCAAGAAAAGAATTGAGACAGTATTGACAGTTGTCATGTTAATAATAGTGAATACGTTTATCCGTGCTCAATAAATTGAATTGTGGGCTACGATAAACCAGGATTTTATATGCAGCATCGATTACCTATAAATACATCCATACAACAACACTCTGTTGACAGATATGAAGAAAAGACCCCTGCTGAGCTACCTACCAACTATATTATTGTATATGATGCATTAGGAAACACAGTAACAAAAAGTATTGGCCTTACGGCTTGCAATGTGTGAATAGCATTAGATAATGCGATGAAATGCAATTCAAGCAAGCCTTGAAAAACTTAAATATTTTTTCTTCTTAACCTATATCTGAAGAGCTTAGATTTTGTTAACCCTTTCATTATCACTCTCTTCAGTTCTGCCTGTCTTCTCCATATTTTGATAGCTTTCACATTGTCATCATCCAGAGTCGTCACTGCATAAACCGATCATCAGCTGCATCAATTATTATAACAAGGTTACTTATATTTTTTATATTATTGTTACTGAGGTTTAAGTCATCCTATTGTAAGAAACTTTCTCCTCAGATTTCGTTTTAATATTGTATGAAAATCAAACTCGTAAAGACCTTTTAAATATTTCGCCATTTCGGATATCATACACGTGGAAAATCATTTACTTCTCCATCTTCATCTCATATGCTGATGCTTAATTTTTACAAATATCTTCTGTAATTGCATCTAATGATAATTAGCACTGCGTTAAACTAGATCACTCAGTAAAACATTTATAAATAGAATAGGTAGCAGTTTTTTGTTATTGGATTGGTCCTTATAAATGAACACATATTTATGTTTTAAAACTCAAAACTCTATCAGAATCAGTAGATCCTCTCATATTTTCTAGACATTTAAGCGTATCCATTTGGCATTATATTTGGTGATATTAATCGTAAATTTTGCTTTTGAATAATTATGTTTCAGACCTTCTACCTCTCTACTTTCTTCGTTGTCAACATTTTCTCTTTGACTGTAATCATATCAAGGTTGTAAAATGAATAAGGAAGTAAACACGCTTGTTTCATTCTTGTCATCTATGTTGTAAAGAATTGTGCTTAAGAGTTGAACAGAAATATTGTTGTTATCAAGCAGCAAATCTCATTTCTGTGAGAAAATTGAGAGATATGTCTTTCTTCGGCTAGATTACTAAAATAAATTTGTTTCTAAGGGAAGGTGTATATTATATTTCCAGAAGAGATTAATAAAGGGTAAGCCTTTTACGATTACTATTTATTGTGACTGAAATGATAATAATGTTTTAATAACTTCTCAGCAACAGATTCGTATAGGAAAAATTGAAACAATTTATTCTTAGCACTTTTCTTTGCAAGTTGTATCACTTTCTGCAAGTTTCCTTAATATATCATCGTTTGATTTAACTGCAAATAACTAGTTAAACCCAAACAAGATACTTGGGATACAAATAAATGCCTAAACATCACTGATTCCTCCAAATTTAGAACTTTCAGCATTATTTTGTACTTCTTCCAGAAACATCAATAGCGTTCGATTTCTTGCACCATATCATTTACTTTTGATATGATTAATATTTGAAGTCTAAAGTTAATTACATTGCCATTTGCTAGTGCTCTTGTTCCGGAGGGATACGGCTTGTCGCTGAGTGGAATAGGATATGTTACGTATATGTAATTAAATTACTTGTGTGTTAGTTTTAAATTCTCTTTTATTTTATTTTTATTTCATTACATTTTATTGTAATAACTTTATTCACTGGATTTGACATTTTTCTAGAAAAATTCAGTTCAGTTCTTTTAGTCTCATTAGAACGCAAAATGATTGCTACATTTGTATTTTTAGTTGATCTAGTTCTTGACCTTGGTTCCGATTTTGTAAACACTAAGTGAAAATGATTGGTCATTACTAAGGTCATGTTCAGCCCACGTGTTAGATCTGTTGTAAACAGTTTTATTTTTAAATTCGTTTCCAGTGTGGGAATCAGATTCTTAGCTAAGGCTCTACTGGTCTACTTGCTAATTGACTTGTAGTGAGTGATCACGTGACCCATCACGCGGGCTTAAAATTACGTTTTAGTTGGGTTTAATTCTCAATCTCAGTGTTTTCTGGTTTAGTCGTAAATAATACCTTGAGGCTGAAAGGTATTCCTGTTGTTACCATTTGAATTGAGTTCTTTTATTTAAAATAATTTATTCACCCTGGAAAATACTCTTCTTCATCGAAATTTTTTAACAAAGACATTTACTGAAAATTACTCGGAATTCTAAAGCCGGAATTATATTCTTGGTGACTCAACAAGGGACTGTTGACACATCAACACAAACTGGTTATAGAGGACGTCATCGCCTTCCATGTTTGAATTTCATCGAGATTCGAACTTGGATTCAATTAGAACTTTTTAGTGATAGGGCTTATATTTTTTATTTCTAGGATTAATTTTTGGATTAGATTCACAAACCGTAAGTTCTATTTCAAATTATTACCTTGTTTTTTCAGGGGAAACAAATTATTTTGTTAAAGTTAGAAAGCTTGTTGACTTAACTCTTTTCTTTTGTTACTTTTGTCCGAGCCTAAATGTAACAAAGGAAAATTGGTGGCTCGTCCGGGATATATCAATTTTGGCTAAAACATTTCAGAAAATTGTTTTTTGAAATATAAATTCCCCTAGTTCTCAGAATATTTCAAATCCCAAGTACTATTTCATATTTTGTTTGAAATTCTTAGTGGAATCAACAGGCTTTTTTCACAATGTCATCAAAAGTGGAGACTTTTCTTCCTAGTCCTACTCAGGAGCAGTTGGATAGTTTGCAAAAGATGAATTGCTTGAACTTGCCAGAAAAAATAATTTTTCTGAGGCAACATGTTCCTTAACGAAGCAAGAAATTAAAATCATTTTGATTCAGTTTTTAGTTGAAAAGAATGTTTTGGATAAAAGTGTTTTGGGTTCGATCAGTAAGCCTCCATCAGACTCTAATATAAAAGTAAAGGAACTGAAATTAAAATGCAAGATGCAATTAGAGTTAAGGAAGCTGGAACTTCAGAAATGTAAAGAGGAGAAACAAACGCAGTTGCAATTTGAAAAAGAGGAGAGAGAGAAACAAATGCAGCTGCAATTGGTAAAAGAAAAAGAACAAATGCAATAACAGAAATAACAAATGCAATTATAGAAAGAACAAATGCATTTACAGAAAGAAGAGAACAATTGCAGTTGCAATTTGAGACGGAGAAGAGAGAGAGACAGGAGAGAGAGAAAGATAAACAAATGCAATTAGAAGAGAGGGAGAGAGACACAGATGCTAAAAGAAAAGAATGAAAGAGAATTTCAAATTAGAATGAAATAAATTGAGCTGGCAAGTGAAAAGGACATTCCCACTTCACATACAAATTCAGGTTTTCATATTACAAAGAATATCAGGTTAGTGCCTCCTTTCAGAGAAAAAGAAGTAGACAAATTTTTACCTCGTTTTGAAAAAGTCGCTAAAAATTTGAAATGGCCAAGGGAGCATTGGACTCAATTACTACAATGTGTACTAATTGGTAAAGCTAGTGATATTTACCATTCAATGTCAGTTCATCAAAGTGATCACTATAATTTGGTTAAGAATGCATCTTAAAGGTTTATAAGTTAGTCCCTGACGCTTATCGGCAAAACTTTAGGAACTATAGAAAAGCAGCTGGACAAACTCATGTCCAATTTGCAAGTGAAAAAAAGCAGTTATTTGAGAGATGATGCTTAGCCAAGAAAGTTGAACATGATTATGAAAATCTCAAACAACTTGTATTATTTGAAGAATTCAAGAACTGCGTCCATAGCGACATTAAGACCTATCTTGACGAGCACAAGATCGAAACCTTGGAAAAGGCTGCTCTTGCTGCTGATGAGTATTCCTTAACTCATAAAGTTCCTGTTGTAGGCAAGTCTTTCACTCAGCAGTCTACTGGTAAAAAGGTATTTCAGCCTAATACGACTCCTTCTAAAGCTCAATCTGGCACAACTTTTAAAAATCAAGCTTCTGATAAACTTGATAAAAAATCCTTGTCTATTCCTACGTGTACCTATTGCAAGAAGAAAGGACACGTTATTTCTGTTTGCTTCAAATTGAAATATAAGCATCAGAATCAAGATAGACCTATCCCAAATTCTCTTATTTCTAAGAGGTCAAGGTCACGGTCATGTATTGAAAGTAATACATTTGTTGGGTCTAGTAAACCCCAGTCTGATTTTATTATGGAGAATTATGAACCATTCATGTCGAAGGGTTCTATATTACTCTTGGGTGATTTGGTCAATCCTGTCCCTATTAAAATTTTAAGGGATACAGAAGCTTCCCAGAGTCTTTTATTATCAGGTACTTTGCCTTTTTCTGAGAAGTCTTCTTCTAATGAGAGTGTTCTCATTCAGGGAGTAGAGTGCGGCTTTGTTAATGTTCCTCTCCGTTGTGTAAATTTGTCATCAGACTTAGTTTCAGGACCTGTGACAATCAGGATAGTGTCTACTTTACCCGCTGAGGGCATTCATTTGTTACTAGGCAACGACCTAGTTGGAGATAAGGTTGTGGTTAATCCACTTGTAACTGACAAGCCTTCTTTGGATCAGAAAGTTGATCCTATTGAAAAAGAATTCCCCGATAAATACCCAGCTTGTGCAGTTACGAGAGCTATGGCAAAGCAAGCTCTTGAGAATGATTTTGATAAGGAAAATATTCCTTTAGCTGACACGTGTATTGGTCAGGCTTTTGGTGAGGTCACGTTCACTCCTTGTTTGGATCAATCGAAAGGTATTGATCACAGTGATCCTCTTTTAACTACTCGTTCTCTTTTTTCTAATCAGGGTGACAAACGACAATCACTTGTCGTCAAACAGGAAAAAGATCCTGAGATCTCCTGTTTGTTTCAGAGAGCCATTAGTGAAACTGAAGCCACTGAAGTACCTGTCTGTTATTTCATTAAAAATGGAATTCTTATGAGAAAATGGAGACCTCCCGAGGTACCTGCTGGTGACGAGTGGTCAGTGAACTATCAGATTGTAGTTCCAAAATCTAACAGACAGGAAATACTTAGCTTGGCCCATGAAACTCCTCTGGCTGGTCATTTAGGGATTAATAAGACTCATCACAAGATCTTCACCCACCTTTATTGACCAAAAATCAGAAGTGATGTTTGTAAATACTGCAGATCTTGTCATACTTGTCAAATGGTAGGAAAACCCAATTAGAAGATACCTAAGTCTCATCTGCAACCTATTCCTGGATTTTTACGAACCATTTAGCAGAATTATGGTAGATTGTGTTGGTCCCTTACCTAAGACCAAGTCAGGCAACCAATATTTGTTGACCATTATGTGTGCGTCAACAAGATTCTCAGAGGCAATTCCTTTGAGGAATATTAAAACCAAAATTATAGTAAAAGCTTTGATAAAGTTTTTTACTCAATTTGGCCTCCTAAATCTGTCCAATTGGATCAAGGGTAAAATTTTATGTCTGGAATTTTCCAGCAAGTTATACTTGAATCTGGCACTCATCAACTCAAGTCAAAAGTGAAATTATGGTTTCACAGACCTCTGAGATAAGGTTTGAGTCTTGTGATAGAGTTCATCCTCTCTTGCTCATTCTTCAAAATGTTCTTCAAATTAGATTTTACGGCCTTTACAAAGTTAAGAAGAAAATGAACGAGTTAAATTACAATAATAGTACTCTGATCTCAATAAATTAATGGAGTACTAGTATATTGAAAGAGATAGTAAATCATGCAATTAATTTAGTTGTACCTGTCCCACTCACTGAGGATTTAAGTGAAGGAATTCAATCGTACGCTATTGATTTTGGAGTGAAATATCTCCGCAGTTCGGAAATTATGAACATTCTGGACCAGAAACGTTTACATTTGCAACAACTGGAAAAGAATGAACTTAAACAGCTATTATTTGAATATGAGCACTTATTTCCAGATGTTCCTACGAGGACAAACAAACTTTTTCATGACGCTGAAATTCTGAATTCAAAACCGGTGAAACAACACCCATACAGGATGAACCCTCTCAAACAGAAATACTTGAAAAAGGAAGTTCAATATTTGCTGGAGAATGATTTCATAGAGCCCAGTAAATGTGTTTGGAGTTCACCATGTATACTTGTTCCGAAACCAGATAAAACTTTCCGTATGTGCACTGATTATAGGAAGGTGAACAGTGTGACTAAGACAGATTCATTTCCATTACCAAGAATCGATGACTGTATTGATAAAATTGGAAATGCCAAAGTACGTCACCAAAGTTGACCTTCTGAAAGGATTTTGGTAAACTCCACTAACGGAAAGAGCAAAAGAAATTTCGGCATTTATTACTCCAGATGGACTCTATCAATATAAAGTAATGCCGTTCGGGATGAAGGGTTCCCCAAGTACCTTTCAACATTTGATGAATATGACTACCTATGATCTAGATAATTGTGATGCTTACATCGATGATGTCATCATCTACAACGACACCTGGAAAGAACATCTAGCAACAATTCGGAAATTCTTTGAAAGACTCACTGATGCAAATTTGACAATCAATTTATCTGAAAGTGAGTTTTTCCGTGCTTGTGTAACTTTTCTAGGACATATTGTGGGACATGGTCAAGTTAAACCTATATATGCTAAGGTCAAGGCTATCTCTGATTTCCTTGTGCCTGTCAGTAAAAAGCAACTGCTACGATTTTTAGGTATGGCTTGATACTATCGGAATTTTTTTTCCAATTTTACTAATATTGCTGAACCCCTGACAAAATTGTTGAGCAAGAAAAACAAGTTTCTTTGGACTGATAAATGTCAGGAGTGTTTTAATAGGTTAAAAGCCATACTTAAAAGAGCTCCGGTTCTTACAGCTCCAAATTTCAGTCAGTCTTTTAAACTATCTGTTCATGCAAGTGATGTTGGGGCTGGAGCAGTATTGATTCAAGAAGATACAAATGGTGTTGATCATCCAGTGTGTTATTTCTCTAAGAAATTAAATAAGCACCAACGAAATTACTCAACATTCGAGAAGGAATGTTTGGCTTTAATATTGGCATTACAGCATTTTGAAGTTTACATTAGTTCAGCTCCTTCTCCGGTTGTTGTGTTCAGTGATCACAACCCCCTTACATTCATCGACAAGATGAAAAATAAAAATCAAAGATTATTTAGGTGGAGTTTATTTTTACAAGAATATAATCTTGATATCAGGCTCATCAAGGGTAAAGATAATTTAATTGCAGATGCATTTTCCTGTGTATAGAAATAATCTTTCATGTACACTATATATTATTCATAAGATTTCTTCTTATGTAATTTTGTTTTACCTCATGTATAATTTACATATGGTAAAAAGAAAGCTTTATTACACAAATCGCTATTTTTCTTTATGGGGGAAGTGTTACGTATATGTAATTAAATTACTTGTGTGTTAGTTTTAAATTCTCTCCTTTTTTATTTTTATTTCATTACATGTTTATGTAATAACTTTATTCACTGGATTTGACATTTTTCTAGAAAAATTCAGTTCATTTCTTTTAGTCTCATTAGAACGCAAAATGATTGCTACATTATATTTTTAGTTGACCTAGTTCTTGACCTTGGTTCCGATTTTGTAAACACTAAGTGAAAATGATTGGTTATTACCAAGGTCAGGTTCAGCCCACGTTTTAGATCTGTTGTAAACAGTTTTATTTTTAAATTCATTTCCAGTGTGGGAATCAGATTCTTAGCTAAGGCTCTACTGGTCTACTTGCTAATTGACTTGTAGTGAGTGATCACGTGACCCATCACGCGGGCATAAAATTACGTTTTAGTTGGGTTTAATTCTCAATCTCAGTGTTTTCTGGTTTAGACGTAAATAATACCTTGAGGCTGAAAGGTATTCCTGTTGTTACCATCTGAATTGAGTTCTTTTATTTAAAATAATTTATTCACCCTGGAAAATACTCTTCTTCATCGAAATTCGTGGACAAAGACATTTACTAAAAATCATTCGGAATTCTAAAGCCGGAATTATATTCTTGGTGACTCAACAAGGAACTGTTGACAAATTAACACAAACTGGTTAGAGAGGGCGTTATTGCCTTCCATGTTTGAACTTCATCGAGATTCGAACTTGGATTCAATTAGAACTTTTGATAGGACTTATATTTTTCAATTCTAGGATTAATTTTTGGATTAGATTCACAAACCGTAAGTTCTATTTCATATTTTTACCTTGTTTTCTAGGGAAATAAATTATTTTGTTAAATTTACAAAGCTTGTTGACTTCACACTTTTCTTTTGTTACTTTTGTACGAGCCTAAACGTAACATATACAATTGTTCTGTTACCTAAGATGAGACTGAGTGTCCATGTGCTAAATGTGCACGTCAGGCGACGGAGTACATGTACGTTTTCACTCATGATCTAACAACAAAGCAGTGAAATTAATATTGATCATTTAGACTTTATATTGGTATCCGTTGCTTTTACACTATATAATTGACATACTTTACTGTAGTATTTAAGACTTTTGAAGTTTTCTTTGGCTTGCTTTTGAAAATAGAATTTGTTGGTGTCTCGGTACATTCTTACACATTGACTGAGTAACAGTACTTTATGAGGCAAATCTAGATTTGTTATTACGTCAAATGTTAAACATAATTTGAAATTGATTTGCTTCAATAAACCAAATAAAGAAAATCTTAATTGTGTGAAACAAAAACAGTTATTGTCACGCTTGTTATAAGGTAAATGGTACAATATGAAGATGTGAAAATAACTGCTATTTTCAGAACTGGACTTAGAGAATACAAGGTATACATATGCATGAACAAATAGAGAGAAGAAAACGGGTAGCACTACAACGAATATTTTAGGAAATTATGTCAACTAGGAGGGTCTATATGGCGACCACTTCTTATTGGACATGTTGACACAATGTGCATCTTCAGAACAACGGACAATTGTTTTCACTGGTAAAACACTAAATACATGCAAGCCATCTAAAACATGTCAATACAATGAAAGAGACTGAAGAGCACACAAAGAAAAGGGAATCACTGATAATGGCTAACTTCAACCGCTAAAATATTTTAAACACTACGGTCTGATCTCTTTTTGTCTTTGAATTTTGTTTTGCATGCTAAACAGCTACTCTTGTAATCAACTACTCCTGTAATGACAGCTGTTGTTCCAATTTTTGCCAAATGTACAAATACATAATGAACTAACCAACCGGTGTACTTTTTATTTATCAAGCATTTTGTTTTTAAATGTATTATTTCATACTCATTGTCTGATGAAGTTTTGGAAATTGTGTCATTCGGAGCGGTGTATCTTCGAACCAACCTTATATATTAAAATGTTACTGTAAGAGCTGCTGAAAGAGATATAATCCAAGTAGGAATGACAAAATCCTGATGAAAAATCATATACCCTTTGATATCATGTAATCACCTTTCAGTTCATTTTGTACATTGTCTAAATCGATAGTTAAGAGGTGTACTAACCCATGTTACAACGTAAATTATCACATCTGACAATAATTTGGAACGTTTTGAAGTTCTAGCATTGATAAAGGTTTTCTGTGTCTTTCAGTGTTGGCTTCACAACGATAATTTACAGCTCTTGTGTTCTTTCAACTAAGCCAGTTATCTTGTCGCGTGTTCCAATTGCACTAGTTACGTTTAGCTCTTGTTTATACAATTAAAGTTATATAGTAATTTATTAAATTTTCATCCACAAATCCTAGTTGTTTTTCTGTGAGATTTGTTCACTTCTACTCTTTTAAATGACTGAAAATTGGCTGAGGGTTGTATAAGTTATTCATTTGAAAATCCTTTCTATAAAGATGAAGATATACTACTGATACAGTAGATGATAGAGCAAATATTTTTGTAGCTGTAACTGAAGGTGCTTGCGGCGTTGGAATAAGTGAATAACAATATTAATTGGAATAAATAACTTTGAAATAAATTAAATTACTGATGGTATAGCTTTTCAAATTTTGATCAAAGGTAACACTAGATTCAATGCTAACATTCAGCACTATAGCAGTTCAGACTAGGAGGATTTTTTTGTCAAAAACACAAGTTGCTCAAATAGGTTATTCAACCAAAATAATCGTAAGATCCTATTGTTTTGCAAAGACAAGCAATAAAAGCACCTGTACAAATAGAGATGAGAACACTATTAACAGGCAAGAGAAGTTGAAATAATAGCTGACTAACAAAGCGGGGAACTTCTGCGTGTAACGTAAAGATTATTTGCTTCAAAGAAGAAATATTATTCAGGGGTTATGTAAATATTGCAGACTTTGTCAATCATAAGCTAAATCTATAAGATCTTGTGTTGATATGCATGTAAAACAGATTGAAGTGTTAAAAAAAAACATCAGTTAAGAATTAATCTAAGCAAAATATCTGCATTAAAAACAGCTGGAAAGGGTTGAAAGCTTACAAGCGCATGTAGTTGGATATCTAAAACAGTTGTTTTCAGAGGAAAAATATGAACGAAAGTAATTCGAACGAAAGCAAAATTGCCATTGGGTGATATGGTGAAGCAACTAGTTAAAGACAAGATTATGATAGCAATGATAATATTAACAGCTGTACTGTCTATATAATGGTTTGGTAAAAAGTTTTGTTTTCCTATTTCCAGTCCACTTCAGCCTCATACCTCGCCCTCATATCCTAATACATTTACTAATCTCACCCCAATTACTCATCCGGATCATCCTCCTTCAAGCGATTCATATTTTTAATCAAAACCGCCTTCAAACATTTCGCTCATTATTTGTTTGAGTTAGCGAGAAAGTATCATTTGGAATACTTGGTATTATAGATAGTCTGATGCGTTGGTTATTTAAGAGTACTAGGCATATTCTGTTGCTTCTAGTTGACCACTTCATATTATCTATTTTGGCATGGGTTTGTCATTTCGTGGTCAAAGGTGTCGGCATGATGTCAAATATGATTAAAAAGAAAACTTAGTTAAGGTCTTCCTTAAAAAGAGTATCATTACACATAAAACTGTAAATTTATTTGTAAGACTAAACCAAAGCCACTGTTGCAACCCTTAGTGCAAGTATATATACCCATGTTCTTACTTCATGATAAATATAATTTGTTTACGTTTCTAAATGAAACGTGAAATCCTGTCATAGACGACGCTGATAGGAGTAACGCTATTATTAGTCTTTTCTACGCACTTTTCATGGTCATTGTCTTCTTTTTCTTCCTCTACAATTTTTTTGCAACACTGTCACGGACTGCTTCTCAGCCTTTCGAGTACCACCACCAATCGATGTATTTTGATTAGTAGAGGGATCTAAACCCACTTTAAACGAACTTTTGGGTTTTTTTTAAAATTGCTGTAAAACCGAACAATAGTATCCATTTTCATGCCCGTGTCACTTGGTACTACATTATACAGTCACCACCAACATCATATTTCATGTTTACATATACTTGTAAGATACACGTATAATTATAAGATAATGTCCTTAATTGTTTCACTTCATATATGTCAACCTCGCCCTTCTTAACTTCATTGCTCAATTTAATTTAGCCGTCATGAACAATGAAAACATACTGCGTAATAGATGCTTTGTTTACAACACATGCACCTGATGCGCGCGAAATAACTCTTAATACTTTGATTTTAACCTTGCAATGCGTTTATCTGTTGCTACGTTGATTTCCTACAGGAAGACGTTAATGCAACCTGTAGCGTCATCTTTGTCATAGATTTTATTGCGTTCGCTGAGAAAGACCTTCAATATTAGACAGTACTAATTGTTTTAGATCTATGCTATTTGACTGGATTGCATGCTCACAAGGTAAACCCTATTTTATATTCAGAAAGCAGTTTTGGCTTCTAGAAATAAGCACGAAATATTTATATCCTTATTGAAATAGTTCTGACACCATTAAATGCGAGTAGGAATTACCACACCCAGATGTTGCGATTACACACTGTCGAGATCAGTTGATTCTGTCAAAATTTCATATCCCCTTGCACTATGTGCCTTATCATGTAGCAATAATGTACCTTATCATGTAGCCATCATGTATTTTTTCATGTTGTCATCAAGTATCTCATCATATAGCCATTACGTATCTTATCCTGTATACATCGTGTATCTTATCATACAGCCATCATGTAGCCATTATGTATCTTATCATGTCGCCATAATGTACCTTATCATGTAGCCATCATGTATTTTATCATGTTCTTATCATGCATCTCATCATATAGCCATTACGTATCTTATCCTGTAGACATCATGTATCTTATATAACCATCATGTATCTTATCATTTAGCCATTGTGTATCTTATCATGAAGCCATCATTCACACAAGTTTTAATGTGTAGTTATTAAAGATGCAAAATGGCCTGTATGAGGAAATTGTGGAAAACTGAGTTTCAGTAAAGTATATTTTAACTAGCCAAATATATGTAGTATTATACGGTATGATATGATTATGGTGGGTAATGAATTAATTGTATTAAATTCAATCGCGCGAGTAAGATAAGAAGTTATTTTAGTTTCTTGCTTGGATTCTTTTTAATTTTGACTCTTTATCTAAATCAATGACGTGTATCCTCAAATCTATGTATTTACATAAATGGTGTATTGGATTTGACGTCATGCATATGTGTTAAAAAGGCTGTCCCATATCACTTGACTTAGTTAATTTTGGGGTAATTCAATTTAATTGAAGGGTTTATAGATAACTTAAAATGCCAATGCAAAATTGGTCAGGTAGTAGACATGATTGCTACAACGCCTTCAACATTTATGTGATTTTCATGACCTTTATTCTTTTCGGAATTTCATATAAACTATTGTAGTATTATAAAGTCTATTTGATTTTCTGCTTTTGCAGATGTAGTTTAAATCAACTACATTTTTAAGGTTGTGTCACTTCATTTCTTCCGTAATTTACTATATATTATATATATGTGTGTGTGTGTGTGTGTGTGTGTGTGTGTGTGTGTGTGTGTGTGTGTGTGTGTCTTGGCTGCTCATTATCTGATGCATTATCTTTTTTTGTCTCATTTTAAAGGTAATTATCTTTTAAAAACTTTAAGATGTGACGCTCTTTATCATTTTTATCAGTACTTTCCGATGAAGATGTTGCCTCTGACGGAAAGATGTACTCTTTGCACTCCGTTCATTTAATGGTATGATATGTTCAGCCGGTTGCCAATTCTTAAACAGTTCATCATATTCCATCATTTTTACAAGAACACGTTTTTGTTCCGTTCAGTCTTTTGTTCTTGTCAACTTTGCATATGCCATCTTGTTTGTCGTATAGAGAGTTAAGACTAGTTTATAAAACATAAATACCTTTTAAGTTTACCGGTTTGTAAATGAATAACCTAAGTTTATTTGCCTGATTTTGATATTTACTGGATTAAGTAAAGAAGGTATCTCTTGTTAAAAACGCTTTGTAGTTTGATATCCTGATAGTTCATATTCTATCTCTGGATAAATTTTGGCAGAACGAAGATAATAAGTGTTTTCCATTTTCTGTTGCAAAACTCTTTCCTAGCATCAAAATTAACCTTTGTATGTTTTCTTTCTGTCCTTCGGATTTTATTAAAAGCATTCTGCCTTCAATGTCACTGTCAAAATGCATGTATAGCTATTGTGATATTTTCCATATGCTTGCATGTCAACAATATCTGCTTCCCACTGGTCATCCACGTGGCTAACAAACTATCTTGTTGTTTTGTTCCTTGCTTGCCTGTGTAATATGTAGGCGGATTGTATAATTAATTATTTTTAAAATTCAGGGTATTTTTATTTTTCTTACTTGTAGTTTGTTGCCACACTCGATTGATATTTGTGTAAGCGACTGGACTTTCATTATCATTGTAAAGATGTTGTAAATACTGTTCTTTCTCGTTTTCATCAAAGGCGAGGCGTACCTTTAGTACATCATTTAAATAAAATTTAAGATACACAAAGAATACATTACGCTTAATTCATTTTCTTCAGGTACGATCAAATAGCCAGTGGTGAATCCATCTACATCTTTCATTTTTTGCAGCAATTTGTAACTTTTCTTCAGTCTTTTCATATGGATTACAACTTTCAGATTTGTGTCAATTGTGCCATTTATGTAGCTGAATCTGGTAGGGCTGCTACATATGCTGAGTAAACATGAATTATTTTAAATCTAACTGTTCCCAATAAATCCTATCTCTATTTTTGTTGATCATTATGTAATAATATCGAGTTGTACTATATATTTAGCCAGTACAGTTTTAATTCGTCATACCGCATTGGTTTAACCTTTATATTGTCACGGATCATGATGAACCATGCTAGCCTTGACAAGTCAGCTCCATCTTTTAAAAGGTTAACGATGGTAGAAGAAATTATTTAAATATTTAATTAACTGTTTGTTCTTAAATGATGCAAATATTCATTCTTTGCCTATGATTTCATCATTCAAAGTCAGGTTTTGGAATTTGGAATTCGGATGAGATATCTCACAGAATCGTCCTCCTTTATACAAGGACATACAGTACCTCGACTCTGTGCGTGTGTGTGTGTGTGTGCGTGTGTGTGTGTGTGTGTGTGTGCGTGTGCGTGTGTGTGTGCGTGTGTGTGTGTGCGTGTGTGTGTGCGTGTGTGTGTATGCGTATTTTGCTAGCAGAAAGAAATTATAATTGCCTATGTGTTTTGTATCACCTTATACCAAGCAAGTTGTGAACCTGCACTGTCCACTTAATTTAGTATGCTCCTACTGCGATAGCAACAGGAGGCGTATCTTTCTGATGCTGTCCAGCATTCGCTGGATCTATTTCTACAACATCTGTCCTTGATCTAATTCTAGAACTAAAAATCTCACAAAAAAACTTTGGCCGACAGTAACGAAACCCGGTAGGCATGTTAATATGCGCACGTAGATGACCTGGTTTGAGCTTTACTCCGTTTTCCTGTTTGTTGCTTTTTTGTATATTTGTTTTACACATTTTTCACTTAAACTTTTACAATGAAAGCCTGGTGATGCCCTTTCTTAGCAGATGACAACAAAACTGTTCAGCCCACAGACACGAAATTTTATAGGTATAAATGCATGCTTCTGAAATGACCTTATTTGAGTCACAGTGTCAATTATCCAAGCTTTTTTCAGACTATGGTGACAAATTTTAACTTTTTAATTTCCAAACAAATTGTGAGTTCGTTTCAGCAGACAACACAAAAAGTATTTAACTTCCAACCATGAAATTTTTAAGGCATATTTGAATGCATGTTAAGGTATATTAGAATGCATGTTGAGGCATATTTGAATGCATGTTGAGGCATATTTCAATGCATGTGGAGGCATATTTCAACGCATGTTAAGGTATATTTGAATGCATGTTGAGGCATATTTGAATGAATTTTGGAGGCATATTTGAATGCATATTGAGGCATATTTTTGAATGCATGTTGACATGAATGTATTTTCATTTTCTATCTTTCAATTTTTAAAAATGAAACTGTGAAATTACAGGCGTTTAACATCTCTTCATCTTCCGTCTTTCTATTGCCGTAGACGGAAAATGTTTTATTCCAGAATTTCACGAACCGCAAGGTTCCTGAGTGCCCATCACGACCAAACTGTGAACGCTCATAGCTTATCATTATTCTAGTTTCATTGTTGGATGGCCTTTATGAAAGCAAATATACAAAATGTATGATGTAAATGCCACATTTGAGTTGAAGCATTATAAAGTATCACCACGGTATAAGTTTCTGTCTTTGAACTTAATTTCGCAAGAACAAATAATAACTAAACTGTATATCAAAATTTAGAAAGACAATTCAGCTATTATGTATGCATTCCTCTGGTGGTGGCCGGTACATTATGTTTCCGATGGTGTCACGTGCGGTGATATAATAAATTAATATTAGTACATGTAGCTTTTCAAAGAAAGATTCGCTAGGTACTCATTGAAGAACAGTTCATCATAAGGCGGATCAGATAATTTAAAAAACTGTCATAAATGATTAATGGTTCCAATCGCTAGTCTCTCTCTTTCATCAAAGCCAACCCAGTAACTAATTCCAATCTAACTCAACTTAATGACTCCAAGCTCTTTACTGGTATACCAGATATGCTCTATTATAAGCCTGGATAAAAGCAAACAATTGTCCTGACTAATACCCACTTCCCACACGTGATAATCATTTATATGTGCATTTACTACTGGTGAACAAAAATACCACATAATCAGCGTGGGAGCAAGATGAGTTATCAGTAATTCAGGGCAGATATTATCAGAAACTCAGGCCAGGCTCTATCAGCAACTTAAGCCAGGCTCTACCAACAACTCAGGACAGGTTCTACCAACAACTCAGGCCAGGTTCTACCAACAACTCAGGCCAGGTTCTAACAGCAACTCAGGCTAGGTTCTACCAACAACTCAGGCGAGGTTCTACCAACAACTCAGGCCAGGTTCTATCAGCAACTCAGGCCAGGTTCTACCAACAACTCAGGCCAGGTTCTACCAACAACTCAGGCCAGGTTCTATCAGCAACTCAGGCCAGGTTCTACCAACAACTCAGGGTAGGTTCTACCAACATCTCAGGCCAGGTTCTACCAACAACTCAGGCCAGGTTTTACCAACAACTCAGGCCAGGTTCTACCAACAACTCAGGCCAGGTTCTACCAACAACTCAGGCCAGGTTCTACCAACAACTCAGGCCAGGTTCTATCAGCAACTTAGGCCAGGCTCTGTCAGCATGAAAATGTGTTTAGTTTATGTTTCACTTTTATATGAGATATGTGAAAAAAAATGGCATTATTACAGTTTAGTGATCTTTCTAAATCAGTCACCTGCTTTTTAGTATGGCCGCCTGAAACCAGGTGCATTCTTTGAAACATCGAGTGTAAAGGACCCGGAAAAGCGACTGTTTAGAACATGGTTGTTATTCAATACAGAGGTATATTAAAATTAAATAGTAATGTCAATACAGAGGTATGTTAAAATTAAATAGTAATGTATCAAAAGGAAATCTGAGGAAAATGAATAATTTCATTAATTATTTTTAAAAATCACTGGAAGAGAGACAAGTAATACTGAAAACCTGTTAAAGGTTATGGAAATGTTTTGCGTTTTTTTTTTTTTTTTCTCTCAGAAAGTGTGACTTTTCTTTACAAGAAACAAAGTAAACATTAACGTTTGGTATATTTGTACAATACTGTAGAAAAAGTTACAGGCTAATCTAGAAGCTCTGCCAGGAGACATGCAAGTTATATCTCTTTACAACAGACCAACCTAAGTGGATGACCATACTAATATGTCCGAAAAATCATTAGCACACAAAATATGAAAGGATTCGGTATCATTTCTGATCAACATAACTACTGAATGACCTAACGCAGATTCTTCTTGCTAAACGTGTCTTTCACGAAAATCACTTAGAAATGTTCTTTGTTTTACCTAGAATGACCTCTGACCTTTGAAGCTCTTCAGTGAGTAAAGAGTAAGCTCGGTCGTAATGGTGATTGAGGTTTCAATTCAAATATTCAGATACTGTCGCAGGTGTTTTATTTTCATTATATTCGCGACCAACAATTCTTCCTTGAAAATATAATATCAGTGATCATTTATAAAATCATATAGTAATAAATAAATAATAAAGATTGTTTTAATAAATTCATTCCTTGTTGAAAGACAACATGGCCGTTATTCCCTTAGCGATTACATGAAATACATATACAGTGAAAGGTCATATAATTGGCGCTAGGCAGGTAAACTTTCCGTCCCCTTGAGGTCTATGAAACAGTGTCGTTCGATCCTGGAAAACTAAAGAAACATATCGTTTCAATATATTATTCATCAGTTCTCTTTGAATTAACAATTGCTGTTGCAAGCAAGACTTCAAAATGGTTTAATTAAATTCAACCCTGATAAATGTAGTTTCTAGCAAGAGCGAGAACAGCTGCATTCATGTACACCAACTTGAATTTGCCAGATCTAATTTCCAAGAACGTGGCAAAAACTGTTCATGTTCAATGAAGAAGCAAAGACATAGCGCCAGAGAACTGGTTAGCATGTGTATATTACGAAAGAACCAATATATAACACAGGATACTGATCCTGAAATAATGGAATAAATGTGTTAGAAACTGTTGTATAAAAGTCAACAATACAGGCTTCAAGAAAAATTCCACGTCTTTTTGTTTTTATGCACAGACCAAATTATCGAGTTAGGATTGTTTTCATCTGATAAAGAGTAAAAGGATGACACCAGTTTCGAATATCAACGCAGAAACCTACACATAAGTATGGGTCAATAGTAATTGCAATTTATATTTCAATTCTTGAATAACAGAATACAGGGACGCTTTTCTCGTTTATACTACACAAAACCCCCTTTAAACATGATTTCCCGAAAACCACAATAACGGCACGTAGAGAAATCTAAATTTAAGTCTGTTTTCATACAGCTATCAGAATACATACAGTTTTTAAATCAACCATTTTATGAATAATACACATTAAGCTGTTCTGGAGAATTCGCAAACAATAGATTCAAGACGTAAAAATCGAGATTTTTCTACATGATGCTTGCTGTGACAAACCACTTGAGATAAAGTATTGTATTTACCTGCAGGACCTATATAATCATTTTCCATAATATCTACTATCATGTATGTAGCTGAATGAAGGATAAAAGAGCTATATTTGAGTTCAAACTCATGCAGTCATTGCCATTTTACAAAATTTGCTGTCTTTGGACTTCCATATAAAATAATAAGCAGTCGTAATGACTGTATCAGTAGTTTATAAATACAGTAATCATTCCACGTAAACCGTCTGTACTCGCGTATAAAAATCGAATCCAACAGCAAACAACATAGATTCTGATTTATCCTATTATAATTATGGTCTATCTCGTTTGTTCTATTGATTATTCCAAATAAACTGCACAGGCCCAGATCTGCTAGCACATTATGCGACGGCAGCACTGGGTCTGTGCAGTTTGCAGTTGGACTCGTCTTATAAGCGAGTACAGACGGTATTCATATTTTTGTGGCAATGATATGCAAACACAATGTAGCCTGTACAGCATGATATTACAGACTTAACAGAACAGTTTTGTCTGAAAATATGCAGGTTTGAAATCTGCAACCGTAGTCTAAATGAAGAAATATGCTATATGCAGACCTCAACATATTAAGCACCAGACAATTTTAAGCACATTCTTTAACGATAAATGTTTCAGATCCCACTGCTTTCTTTGATCTAAATCCCACCTTATTAACTAATACCTTGTTAACTCAATTTACTGCCTAATGGGCTATTTACAGACGAAATACGCACACAATCAACGAAACCCAGAAGATGATATATGTGTTATATACTTACTATATATTGGTGATGAAAGGGAATTAAACGTCAATGTGGGTTTAAGATTAGTTACCTCAAATTTTGAAATACCGTATATACTCCCTTACAAGTCTAGTCAAAGTTCAAATAACATAGATCCTGATCTGCCGTGTTATAATGCGCAGGCAGATCTGGATCTGTTAGTTTGCAATTGGACTCGTCTTCTAAGATAGTTTATACGATAAACCATAACAACTTTTTCAGTTTTTGATGAAGTCTTGTCTTATGCAATAAGTTCCAATAAGCAAAACCTCTGACACAACTGCGTGAAACACAAATGCTAACATTAAATGGACATTTATGAATTAGTGACACTCAACAAATATTGAGAAGGTTTTCAAAGGGATATGTGGAGAAATGCAATTTTAACAGCAAAATTACTGTGAGTTAATATGATTTTAAAGTATTTAAATTTTGCAAAATGCAAACTACGAACATTACTGTTTTAGTTGTTTATAAACTACGAACATTGGGTCGTCTGATGAATATGCAAAACAAATCCTACCCCCGTCCCCACCCAAGCCCATATATTGCGTACATGCTCGTTACCATTATTTAACATACTGTAACACAGTATTGCGGTTAGGGAAACAAATCGGTGATTAGTCTCAGTTCGAATGCGTTTTGGAATATTCTTAGCAATGGTCGGAAAGTTGACCTTTGTAACAGGATTCAAAGAAAGAAGTATCCTGTGACCTTTATTTTTTCATTTACCTCAATGTTTAATGTCAATGTATTTTTAAAGAGACTTTACTTAATTCCTCCTATATCGAAACACGTTTGCTTAATTACAGTCAAAGGATGTTGTGTAATTCCTCTTATTCCATTTTTCTTTTCATGATGTCAAATGAATTTGAGGACTGATTTTCTTAGTGTCAAGTTGACAAAGCCGTTTCTAGTGTCCAAAGTTTCCACCTTCTGTTCTTCATTTTCTTTTAAACTTTGTTTTCATACCTTAACTTTGACAGATACATTGTTTTGAATGTACTCAACGTTGTTTTGTAATCGTTGGTCCCAGGGGCAACGCTTCAAACTTTTTTGAGTAGAAGAAAGCTAGTAACAGTTCCCGTTAAGTTTGGAGATATTGTACCCCTTAAGTATGCAAACATTGTACCCCTTACGTTAAGTATGCAAACATTGTACCACTTACGTTTACGCAATGAACCATTTAAGTATGCAGCATTGTACCCATTACGTTTGCACACATTGTACCACTTAAGTATGCTGATATTGTACCCCTTACGTTTGCACACATTGTACCACTTACGTTTGCAGACATTGTACCACTTAAGTATGCGCACATTGTACCAATTAAGTATGCATACATTGTACCCCAGTATGAGTATGCTTGTAATATGGCTTACTACTCTCCAATACCTATCTGTACAAAAGAAAGCCATTACTATTTGGGTTGTTTACGATCGAGAGCTTCAGAAATATTAACGAAGAAACAGTTAAACCTACCATCGGATTTAAATATATCCTTCTGTACACTTGCATGCAAACGGACCATGTTACCGCAAGTACTGTAGTGTTTTCTAAAGCCAGCCCGAGACTTATTTGTTCAATTACTGCATTCTGCCTAATTGTACGACCTTTGATTCACAATGGACGTGAATATTTTGTACAATCTATCTATTAAGGATATTCACCCACTGAATTGTTTGGGTCATTCATACTACTGTTCTTAAATAGCAGATTCATTACACACTTTGACCATACCTTTGGAATTGTACCAGTTTCACGGATATTATTAGAAAACACATTAAAAATCAATGCATTTTAAAGTCCACTGGTATGACCGGAATCTTGTGGGAACCTGGAGCTTTGTTATTCAAAGAGCGAACACTATCAATTGTTTCTTCAATTGGTGTATTCAGTTTAAAAAATGTCATTCTCATTTTGTGCAATGCCTTCATCGTCATTCATATTTCATCTCTAATGGAGACTTTGTACAACTATGGAAGACCATTTACGCCCAACTAAAAAATAGATAAAGAAGCATATATTCATAATACCCGCAATAGATTTGATAATAGCTTGAGAGGGTAAATCTACTGTGAATAACAACAAAATTATTGCGAATATTCGCTATACCTTTTTCGAATATCCCTTACACTTTGCCATTATTCTCAAAAACTAATAATACTGTGTATATTTACATGCTTATTAAGAATATTCGCAATAGATGTTTATTGATATATATCTCAACATGGTACAGATAGGTTTCCGTACACTGCTGTACGTTGTTGAAAATAATCCATGGTTTGAATCAACAACATATGCATTGCTCGCCTTGATCTAAATCCAACCTCATTAACAAGTCCCAATCTCAATCAACCTAATGACTTCAAATGTCAATAATAGCATACGAGATATATTACGTTCAAAAGCAGGATAAAAACGAGCAATGCAACGAAATTGCGAAAATCGGTAATCTCTTTATATTTTATTTTAGCGTTTTACTAAAGAGTGTAATGATCACGACTAAATCTTTCAAGGAACATTGCACCTTAGGCTACATTTTACAAATTAAGCCTGAGACTGCATGTACGAATATACACTTTTGGCCAATAAGGTCTTAAATTTAATTCAAATGAAAACTGGTCGACTCTCTCGTCATTGTTGTCTTCATAACTGACACTGAAAACATATAAAAGTCAGTCCAATTACAAATATTCTTATTTCAATGAAACATATGTGCATAAATCGAAAAAACCTGGTGAACATATACTTACATGATCCAAGATGAGGAATATTGTATTCTTCAACTTGACTCGATATTATTTTATTTTCCCCCTATTATTTTCGTTTATGGACAGATGTTGGTGCGGATTGAGAAGATGTGTAATTAACCTCACCTTTTAATATTTTATATCAGTAATGACGACAATAAAGGCATGTGCGTAGATATTTTCTAACAACAAGCTTGTATATGCGACCTACTCTTTTACTCAGATTAAGTTTTGTTGACGCAGAAAAAATATTCGACTTTTTGACATAATACTATCTTCAGCGTAAGTTATACGTACTGATGTTCCTAATCGCGCACAACCGTCTGTACTTGCTTATAAGTCGAGTCAAATTGCAAACAACAAAGATCCTGGTATACCTTATCATCAAGTGCCTGCAGAGTAGGGTCTATTTTTTGTTTTTTGGGTGACTACTCCTAACAAACTGCACAGAACCAGATATGCCAGCGTATTATGCGACGGCAGATCTGGGTCTGTGCAGTGCGTAGTTGAACTTGTCTTATGAACGAGTACAGACGGTAGTTACTCGATTGACCTATGGGAAAAGGTAGTTTCTTCAGTTTTAAGTCTGCATCCTATTATTCAGATGAAGTACAGTGTAAGTATCGTGAACATTATCCAGTACTGGGCAAAGTGACCATGCAAAATGAAATCCGTCATTTTATTTTGACTATATATTCCGTGTAGATGTGATAATAGCTTGAACGTATCAAGTGGATGTAAATTTATACGCATTTTAGTAAAACGGTAGCCAGTCTAAAGTAGTAGTTTACATCAATCTCCGAGTGTGTCGGTTTAGACATGTATACATAGATAGAATAAGGTGCTACAACGTGTTGTAGTATCAACGTAAACATTCAAGAGACCTTTTTTATTTTTCGAAAATCGACGTCAAGAACTGATAAAAAATCAAAATAAAAAATGAAGCAGCCACTTTTTATCATATGTCTCAGTTCCATTGATATAAAGTTAAGGTTATTCACACATCACACCTCTGTCTGGGTGAGTTCAGATGCTATGTGAGAATGCGTGCCAGTACTTCCCGTTGGCCGGTGGTTCTTCCCATGTTGTTCCTCCATGAAATACACTAGCCACTATTTATAGTTGCTATGTACTGAAGAGCGTTTAATCCCACAAAACAAAACCAAACAAAAATGATCAAATCCTAGTAACGAAAATATCCTAGAGGAGTTAACTTTTAAATTTAGAGTCCTTGAATATGAGCGAGACCGACAGTTTGTAAAATGACTTAGCACACTTACGTCACCTTATGAGATTTTGCATTAGGAAGAAGACCTTTCTCAGGGGATAGTAAACTTATCGCCTTAGTTTCATCCTCCATGTACTTATATTTTCGGATTAGTTTTTTGTTGGCGAAGGTGATTGAGTATCCAAACTATCTTCAAAGTAATTTTACATAAAAACCCCGCGTTAAGATCGGATAATTGGTTCAATGCACGTGAAAGTTTGCTTAAGCTTGTGTTTTGAAAGAGATTGTCGCATTACAAAATTAATTAGCCACGGTGATAATATAAAGCCGGGGTTCAAGGCACAACCTGAAAAGTGTTTCTAATCTTTGTTTTTTTAACGATATTCGAGGTATAAGAAAAGAAAGAGGACATGTGTATATATTAATACAAAAAGATTAAAATTTACTTTGAAAGGAGATATTTACTGCCCGTTTTGATGAAGTGCCAATGAACTATAAAATAGTACTCGTCCTCACCACATGTATCTCTTAAGAAATGCTGGTGTCAGTCTACATCGGATAATAGAGTAATGGTGTCAGAAAAGGCCATATATCATAAAATGTGGTATGGGTGTCAGACAATGCCATATATAAAAAAATGGGGAAATTGTGTCATACAACGCCATATATCAAAAACTGGGTATAGGTGTCATACAACGCCATACATCATAAAATGGGTATAGGTGGCAGACAACGCCATATATCATAAAATGGGTATAGATATCAGACAATGCCATATATCAAAAAATGGGGGAATGGTGTCATACAACGCCATATATCATAAAATGCGTATAGGTGCCAGAAAACGCCATATATTATAAAATGGGTATAGGTGTCAGACAATGCCATATATCAAAAAATGGGGAAATTGTGTCATACAACGCCATATTTCATAAAATGGGATAAAGGTGTCAGACAAAGATACCTATTATAAAATATGCAATGGCGTCAGACAAGGACATATATAAATTGGGGTAATTGTGTAATATGTCAAAAATAGGGCAGCAAAATACGTCGTTAAATAGTAATTCTTTCTAATCTTTATCGTTATATCATATAAATTGAATTAGATTTAGTTTTGAAAAGTAAACGTGAAAGTGGACAAAGTTTGCACACGTTCATGCAGATATCCATACGTGCTTCGATTACCATTATAGAAATCCGTCTTTCTAATAAACAGAACAACTCTGTGATTGTTTATATTGCGTTGTACCGAACAACGCTATGGAACAATGCTGTGATTGCTTATGTTTCAAAGCACAGAACAACGCTGTGATTGCTTCTAGTTCAACGCATAGAACAACGCTGTGATTGCTTATGTTTCAATGCTTAGAACAACGCTGTGATTGCTTATGTTTCAAAGCACAGAACAACGCTGTGATTGCTTCTAGTTCAACGCATAGAACAACGCTGTGATTGCTTATATTTCAGTGCATGGAACAACACTGTGATTATGTTTCAATGCTTAGAACAACGATGTGATTGCTTATGTTTCAATGTACTGAACAATGCTGTGACTGCTTATATTTCAATCCTTAGAACAACGCTGTGATTGCTTATGTTTCAATGCTTAGAACAACGCTGTGATTGCTTATGTTTCAAAGCACAGAACAACGCTGTGATTGCTTCTAGTTCAACGCATAGAACAACGCTGTGATTGCTTATATTTCAGTGCATAGAACAACACTGTGATTATGTTTCAATGCTTAGAACAACGATGTGATTGCTTATGTTTCAATGTACTGAACAATGCTGTGACTGCTTATATTTCAATCCTTAGAACAACGCTGTGATTGCTTATGTTTCAATGCACAGAACAACGCTGTGATTGCTTATATTTCAGTGCGAAGAACAACGCTGTGATTGCTTCTAGTTCAGTACTTATAACAACGCTGTGATTGCTAATGTTTCAGTGCATAGAACAAAGTCGCGATTGCTTATAATTCAATGCTTAGAACAACCTGTGATTGTGTATGTTTCAATTCATAGAACAATGATGTGGTGTTTTTCTTTCAATGCATAGAACAACGCTGTGATTGCTTATAGTTCAGTGCACAGAACAACGCTGTGCTTGCTTATATTTCTATGCACAAAACAACGCTGTGTGTAATCAATGCTTAGAACAATATTGTGATTGCTTATATTTCAATGCTTAGAACAACGATGTGATTGCTTATGTTTCAATGCACAAAACAACGCTGTGTGTAATCTATGCTTAGAACAACACTGTGATTGCTTATATTTCAATGCTTAGAACAACGCTGTGATTGCTTATGTTTCAATGCACAGAACAACGCTGTGATTGCTTATGTTTCAATGCACAGAATAACGCTGTGATTGCTTATGTTTCAATGCACAGAACAACGCTGTGATTGTTTATGTTTCAATGCTTAGAACAACCCTGTGATTGCTTATGTTTCAATGCTTAGAACAACACTGTGATTGCTTATGTTTCAATGCACAGAACAACGCTGTGATTGCTTATGTTTCAATGCACAG